>JAWWNF010000102.1:0-268577 GCA_034641395.1 Darevskia armeniaca | reverse complement strand
CTATTCTAATTAACCTTTACATTTCTCTACTTTTCTCCCCTCCTCCCCCACCCCCGGACTTGCAGTGTCACTGCAAGGTTGGCAAGTTCCATCCTCCCCCCCTTTCCCCCTTTCCCCCGACCCTTCCTCCTTCCAGCAGTGCCACCCAGCCAGTTTCAGCGAATTCCATAAAATCTCACTTCCGATGCCATATCCAAACAATCCAGATCTAAACCATATTAATCAATTACCATATATTTAAACTTTTCAACCCACTCCAATTTTGAGAGTATCCCTAACCCACAAACCACACACAGACATCTGCTGATCTTCCTTCTTCCTTCCAACCAAAATTTCATCTCCACTGATTGCTTCTCTTAAATTCAGTCCTTCCCACACCGATGACAGATGACTTTTTGTTCTTATCTGTTCTTCTTTCCCTTGCGCCAGATCAGTAAAAGACTCCGATTGTTTCAGCTCATAGATCATTTCCACCTCTGCATCTTCCTCTTTCACTGCTGTGATCTCCTCCTCCAACTGTTCACCCTCATTTTTCGCAATTTCTAAGTTTTGTTTAGATGCTTCCTTTTTTACATCCTTAGGTTTGAGGTTTCCTCCTTGCGACCCCTTCCCCTCTAATTCATAGTCATCGAGGTATGCTAGTCGCCTACATATGAGTTGTGGTCTGGGGTCTCCCTCGGTAGGGGTTCCTGGTTCTGGCTCTTGTTCTGGGGCTGCCGGCTGCGATGGGGCCATTGCCTCGACGCGCCGCTGGTCTGCTCGGATGCGGCTCTGGTTCCTGTGGCCACTCGGCCTCAGGGGTCACCTCTGGGCTTACTGGTTCTGCCTCCCTTGCCCGTTCCTCCTGTTTTACGGGCCTCGCCTCCCAGCTTTCCCCTTGGGATTCCTCTGTCCAGCCCTCCTGGTTTTCCCCCAGAATCATCGCCATAGTTGATCACAGTGGCAGCGCCAGTGCCAGCATTGCCCCCCCTCCATTAGCACCTTGTAAGACATGGGACCTGTCACCCTAGTGACTGTGGCAGGTACCCATGCAGGCCCCACCCAGAAGTTCTTTGCGTCACTGGGTCTGGGGCCCAGAAGGTCCGGGGTCCTTACTTCCCCCCACCGCTGCCTCGTCCTGAGCTCTGTCGAGGTGAAGCGGTCCAGTCTTGTTGTGAGGCGTTAGCCCATGAGTACTTCCGCTGGGCGCTGGCCCATGAGTAGTCGTTGTGCTAGGAGTGCTGTGCTGGGCTAGAAGAAATGAGGCGAGGTGGTACTCCCATTCCCCTTGCGTCATACGGTGGAGGGCATCCTTGGTGGTCTGCACCATGCGCTCTGCCTGGCCATTGGTGGCAGGATGGAACGGCGCCGATCGTGCATGACGGATGCTGTTTTGCACTGTGTAAGTCTGGAACTCCTCTGACGTGAATGCTGTTCCGTTGTCCAAGACAAGGGTGTTGGGGTGCCTGTGGGTCGCGAACAGCCTCTGTAATACTCAGATGGTGGCAGCCATAGAAGTGGATGGTACCAGGGTGACCTCCAGCCATTTGGAGTATGAGAGGGTCTTCCTTGGAAGGGGCCCGCGAAGTCCACATGCAGGAGATGAGCTTGGCTGGAAACCTTGCGCAGACTCCTCTCTGGTGGCTTCAGTTGCCAGGGCCTCCTCCAAAGCAACCTGGAACGTTAGGTCCTTCTTGGCGTAGAGGCTTCGTTGCAGCTTCTTGTCCCTCAGGCCACCGATGAGGCGGTCGCGGAGCATGTTCTCCAGCTCTGTGAAGTTGCAGAGCCAGGCAGCCTGGCGGAGGAAGGTCACATACCTGGTTACAGTTTCTCCAGGGGCCTGCTGCTTTGCGTAGAAGGCGTTGCGGCAAGCTACCACCGAGGGCTGTGGCGAGAAGTGTCCTTTCAGCTGTTCCTACAGCTGTCCCCTACAGGGAACAGTAGCGATATTTTGGGTTCAAGAAGAGCTTGGGCGATTTTCGAACGTCTCCTCTCCGCAGACACTGAAGAAGGTTGCCCTCTTCTTGGCGTCGGTGAGGTCTTTTGCCTCTAGGAGGAACTTGTGGCATACCTTTCCCAGTCTCCTGAAGCTGGGTTGAATGCCGTGAAGCTGCTGTCAGTTGCCATTCTGGGTCCCTTGGATCCCGGAGCTGGTGCCTGGATGCGCAGTGCAATGCAGTGGTGTTGTCGGTGGCGGGGCAGGGCAGTCAGCTCAGCAGAATCCCACCTTCGTCGCCAGTGAAATGAACTCAGATTCGAATAGTAATTTCATGCTCTTAATTTCAGCTCATGGAAACAGTGATTGAATTTCCCTCCAAACCACAGGCTTTATCAGGGGCGTAGCAACGGGGGGGGCGGGCCGCCCCGGGTTCCACCCAGAGGGGGGTGACACTTTTTTTTTAAAAGAATTTAAAAAAAAAATAATTTTTTTTAAATTTTAACTTCATTGAAAAAAAGAGATAATAGACACACACACACACACACACACACACACACACACACACACACACCTCACAAAGTGGCACCATCAGAGGGGGGGGGTGACACTTTTTAATTTTTTATTTTTTTAAAAAAAATTATTATTATTTTTTATTATTTATTATTTTAACTTTATGGAAAAAAGAGATAATAGACACACACACACAAAACCCCCACACCTCACAAAGTGGCACCATCAGAGGGGGGTGACACTTTTTTTATTTTTTTATTTTTTTTACATTATTATTATTATTATTTAATTTAACTTTATTGGAAAAAAAAAGATAATAGACACACACACAAAACCCCCACACCTCACAAAGTGACACCATCAGGGGGGGGTGACACTTTTTATTTTTATTTATTTTTATTTTTTTACATTTTTATTATTATTTTTTATTATTTTTTTATTTTAACTTTATTGGGGAAAAGAGATAATAGACACACACACACAAAACCCCCACACCTCGCAAAGTGGCACCATCAGAGGGGGGGTGACACTTTTTAATTTTTTTTTTTTAAAAAAATAAATGAAAGTGGTGGGGGGGTGACAAAAAAAATTCCGCCCCGGGTACCACCTGGGCTTGCTACGCCTCTGGGCTTTATATACATTATTTACTACAATGAGTACCGCCTGATTGGTTGATTATGTTTCCCTCCTGGAGCCTGATTGGGCTGCTGCTGCAGGCCAATCAGTTGTTGCATCCTAGGATCCTACCTGCCTATTGTTCTAGGATCTAAGCTTAGTACATAACAGTAAGTATGGGATGGAGGGGGATTCTTCATAAAGTTTAGCTGGTAATCAGTTTATGCCTGGAAGGCAAAATGTTGATAAAAAGATTTTTTTGACAAGATATACTATCCCAACCTGAGGAAGTAATCTTATACAATTGTCTCAGTTCTGCAGAACTGAATTCCAGAAGGTGATTAAGTGACATTTTATGATTAAACGATGAATCCAACTAAGTTATACCAAGAGTTAATGGGCCTAAATTGGTTGTGTCTATTATTTCCAATGATTACTATGAGTAGGACTAACATGGGAATACAATCCTTTTACGTTAAAACTTTGCTCCATTTTACCTTGTCCCAAGGGACTCAATGAGAGCCACTGGAAATGGAGCCATCTCCTGCCAGGTTCTCCTAGTCACTTTAGGTCAGCCTTTCCCTTCCTGGTGCCTCTAGGTGTTCTGGACTACAACTCCCATCAGCCCCCATCAGCATTACCCACATGTGATCTAAAATATCTGGTGAGCCCCCAAGCAGGGAAGGCTAGGCTGTGCTAAAGTTGTATGTTCCAACTACCCCTATTTTCTGTTAATCCTATCCCTATTTTTGCCTTTGGGGTGTGTGTATGTTAACTGCTCTGTTTCCCCCCCTTAAAGTTTACCCTACTTTGCCATTTAATTCCTATTTGATTCTCAGTTCAGTAAAATGGCTTTAATTTTTTTATCATCATGGTAGAAAAGCACTTGCAGAGTGAACAGGTAATGAACAGCCGTTTATAATGAAGTTTTGAAAATTGGGGTGCTACATCATATCATGTCTCTATTCCCATTTGCGAGGTGCTGGAGAAAAGACTAGAATTCTGGGAATCACTGAACAAACAGGCATATGGAAATCTGAGCCAGATGTGTTGTTGCGCATCATCACCTTTACTATTTCATAATATCTTTGATTTTTTCAAAAAAAGCAGAATTCATGTGGAATAGAAGGAGCTGTTTACCTTGCATTAATCAAGGACGGCTGAACTGTTATGCTAAGCTAAGCTATACAACAGGGTCTAGTTAAACTCTGCTCATTGTTATGGTTTAGCCATTGGAATGCAAATACAGTATTCTGTTCCCGCTCAGAGCAGCTAGGCTAAAATGTTCTGGAGCTTAACAACTTGAACAACAACTTAACAAATGACAAAGAGTGGTCATGTTACCTGCTAAAATGCTTGGTTTATTTTCTCCACACCACCATTCTGGAAAATCTTATAAGGTGTGGGTTCACTGTTTGGCAGCTACTTGGTGTTGTGGGTGCAGACTTTCAGCAAGACTTAAAGTGCTCATCCTGATTCATTTACAAATTACAAAGAAGTCATGTATTTTAAGATACCTTCTAATAACTATTGTAAAAAAGGTAAAGGTAAAGTGGTTAATAATTATAGTGGTTGTAGCACAGGACAAACAATTGCCTGTAAGGAGCAAAAAAAAAGATGTATGCCTTTGACATCAGCTCCTAGTCTAAAGACTCATCTTACCGTATTACCGGTATGTATGAGAATAATCACTCAGTGGCCTACTTGTCACTTGCCATTTCACATTCCTCTGTATTCCTCCTTTGCATGTGAGTGGAGAAGAACAAACCACATTTCCATTATATTTGAACTTTGGTTTGTCAGCAAAAACAAGACCTGGAGCTGATTGTGGCTCAGATCATCAGCTTCTTATAGCAAAATTCCAGCTTAAACTGAAGAAAAGTAGGAAAAACCACTGGGCCAGTAAGATACAATCTAAATCAAATTCCTTATGAATACACAGTTGAAGTGAAGAACAGGTTTAAGGATTTAGATTTGGTGGATAGAGTGCCTGAAGAACTGTGGATGGAGGCTCGTAACATTATACAGGAGGCAGCAACGAAAACCATCCCAATGAAAAAGAAATGCAAGAAAGCAAAGTGGCTGTCAAATGAGGCCTTACAAATAGCAGGGGAGAGAAGGCAAGCAAAATGGAGGGAAATAGTGAAAGATACAGGAAATTGAATGCAGATTTCCAAAAAATAGCAAGGAGAGACAAGAGGGCCTTTTTAAACGAGCAATGCAAAGAAATAGAGGAAAACAACAGAATGGGAAAAACCAGAGATCTGTTCAAGAAAATTGGAGATATGAAAGGAACATTTCGTACAAAGATTACCACAATTAAGGACAAAAGTGGAAAGGACCTAACAGAAGCAGAAGACATCAAGAAGAGGTGGCAAGAATACACAGAGGAATTATACCAGAAAGATATGGAGGTCTCGTACACCCCAGGTAGTGTGGTTGCTGACCTTGAGCCAGACATCCTGGAGAAGTGAAGTCAAATGGGCCTTAGAAAGCCTTGCTAACAACAAGGCCAGTGGAAGTGATGATATTCCAGCGGAACTATTTAAAATTTTAAAAGATGATGCTGTTAAGGTGCTACACTCAATATGCCAGCAAGTTTGGAAACTCAGCAGTGGCCAGAGGATTGGAGAAGATCAGTCTACATCCCAAACCCAAAGAAGGGCAGTGCCAAAGAATGCTCCAACTACCGCACAATTGCGCTCATTTCACACGCTAGCAAGGTTTTGCTAAAAATTCTACAAGGCAGGCTTAAGCAGTATGTGGACCGAGAACTCCCAGAAGTGCAAGCTGGATTTCGAAGGGGCAGAGGAACCAGAGACCCAATTGCAAACATGCGCTGGATTATGGAGAAAGCTAGAGAGTTCCAGAAAAACATTTACTTCTGCTTCATTGACTACGCAAAAGCTTTTGACTGTGTCGACCACAGCAAACTATGGCAAGTTCTTAACAGAAATGGGAGTGCCTGATCACCTCATCCGTCTCCTGAGAAATCTCTATGTGGGACAAGAAACTACAGTTAGAACTGGATATGGAATAACTGATTGGTTCAAAATTGGGAAAGGAGTACGACAAGGCTGTATATTGTCTCCCTGCTTATTTAACTTATATGCAGAATTCATCATGCGAAAGGCTGGACTGGATGAATCCCAAACCGGAATTAAGATTGCCGGAAGAAATATCAACAACCTCAGATATGCTGATGATACAACCTTGATGGCAGAAAGTGAGGAGGAATTAAAGAACCTTTTAATGAGGTGAAAGAGGAGAGCGCAAAATATGGTCTGAAGCTCAACATCAAAAAAACTAAGATCATGGCCACTGGTCCCATCACCTCCTGGCAAATAGAAGGGGAAGAAATGGAGGCAGTGAGAGATTTCACTTTCTTGGGCTCCATGATCACTGCAGATGGTGACAGCAGTCACGAAATCAGAAGACGCCTGCTTCTTGGGAGAAAAGCAATGACAAACCTAGACAGCATCTTAAAAAGCAGAGACATCACCTTGCCGACAAAGGTCCATATAGTTAACGTTATGGTTTTCCCAGTAGTAATGTACGGAAGTGAGAGCTGGACCATAAAGAAGGCTGATCGCCGAAGAATGGATGCTTTGAATTATGGTGCTGGAGAGACTCTTGAGAGTCCCATGGACTGCAAGAAGATCAAACCTCTCCATTCTGAAGGAAATCAGTCCTGAGTGCTCACTGGAAGGACAGATCCTGAAGCTGAGGCTCCAATACTTTGGCCACCTCATGAGAAGAGAAGACTCCCTGGAAAAGACTCTGATGTTGGGAAACATGGAGGGCACAAGGAGAAGGGACGACAGAGGATGAGATGGTTGGACAGTGTTCTCGAAGCTACCAACATGAGTCTGACCAAACTGCGGGAGGCAGTGGAAGACAGGAGTGCCTGGCGTGCTCTGGTCCAGGGGGTCACGAAGAGTCGGACACGACTAAATGACTAAACAACAATAACAAATTAGAAAATGCCAATAAGCCTCCAGTAACTTCCTTCCAAAGCAAGCAAAGCAAACTGAAGCATTGCACTCCCAGAACTTCTAACCACTCAAAGAAGTGGAGTGAGCATTACAAGTCTATGCTGTGAGACTTCCATGAAGCCTGGTATCATGGACTGGCTGGACACAGAGGAATGGTGGGAGGCAGCAGCTGGGGAACCTCCAAGGGAAGAAGGCTCAGAGTCAGGGATTGCTGGTGGATGATGATGACATGGTCAGGGAAGAATAGGGAGCAGACTGGGAAGAGGAGGTCTCGGAAGCTGGAGGGGTAACAGGGTTTAGTGAGCAGAAAAGGCTGGAGCAGAGAGCAGTCCAGACTCAAAGGCAGGAGAGGAGGGGGCCCGAGAGGCCAGAGATCAGGCATCATTGTCACCCTTTTCAGCAACAACTCAACTTTCCATACCCGATGGCACCAACTTTTAAATTTTATTTTCAGAGGCACCAACTAGAGCCCCAGACTGTGTGTTCCCAGTGGTGTGTGCGCGCATCATGAGGTCATGTCGCACTATCCCATATGTGTGAGTGCTGCTCGGCCCTCCACCTGCTGCCGCTGCTCTCCGGCTCCGCTGCAGCCACTGGGCCCCAACAGAGGCCCTGCAGCAGAGGTGGAGGCCCCGGCCCAGTCACTGCCATGGGGCCAGAGAGCCAGCGGAGGTAAGGCAGTGGGAGGCAGTGGCAGCATGCGGAGACTGAGCGGTTGCGCATGCACATGATGTGACAGCCGGGTACCCACAGTAGAAATGTTGTGGGTGCCCAGGTCCCTAGGGCCTCCCAGAGATGGCCCCAGTGTCCATGCCTCCATTTATAATCCTTAAGATTTACTTGTTACTCAGCTGCTAGGCAGACAGTCCTTTCTTTTGGGTATTACACTTTATCTGCATACTTTAAATAAATACTCTGTGCTTTAGGAACACTTAGCACTAAGTATATAAATTTCTCTGAGGTTTACCCATTTGGAACTAGAAAGAAGCTAATTCATAATTCAGACATCAATTTAGCTGCACTCTGCAAACTTATAGCGGCCCATGAGATGCCCACTAATCCCAATAGCTGTAACCTAAACTCAGGGTGGTTTCTAGATTTACTATATAAACATACATTTTAAGGAGGAATGTGCCTGGCTGGTCTAGTCAGTCTATCATTTTCAGAAATGATTTTTGGAAGATGCTCCATAGAGATCACTCTAAAATCTAAGGGCTTTGTTTAACACATATGCTTAATCAACACAAAATAAAAAAATTCCTTCCAGTAGCACCTTAGAGACCAACTAAGTTTGTTCTTGGTATGAGCTTTCGTGTGCATGCACACTTCTTCAGATACACTGAGACAGAAGTCACCAGACCCTTATATATAGTGAGAGGGTGGGGAGGGGTGTTACTCAGAAGGGTGGTGGGAATGGGTGGTTGGCTGATAGGTGAGGTAAACAACCTGTTGACAACTGTTAATGACTGCAATTGGTCTTGCAGGAAAAAGCAAGGGATGAGATGGCTAAAAAAAGCTTTGTCATGAGGCTGTTTACCTCACCTATCAGCCTATCACCCATTCCCACCACCCCTCTGAGTAATACCCCTCCCACCCTCTCACTATATATAAGGGTCTGGTGACTTCTGTCTCAGTGTATCTGAAGAAGTGTGCATGCACACGAAAGCTCATACCAAGAACAAACTTAGTTGGTCTCTAAGGTGCTACTGGAAGGAATTTTTTTATTTTGTTTTGACTATGACAGACCAACACGGCTATCTACCTGTAGCTTAATCAACAGTTCAGTATGTTTGGAACACAGTGAGTGTGTTTTGTAAACATTTGCAGGTTCCACTGCTTTTTGCATGGCTATTTTCTGCCAGCAGCTTACTAAATAGAAAGTCAGCATTTGGTAAGATAGTCATCTGTATTGCCCAGCCAAATAATTAGAAGTGTCTGAACCCACTTACTCATGAGATAAAAATAAAAAGGAATAGGAATAGGATAAGAGAATAATAGATTTGGAAGGGACCAATCGAACCCATAATCCTGAGATTAACTTGTCCTTCCCACTTAGCAGGGCAGTAAGGTCAAATGGTTACATGCACAACCGTGAGGTGAGGTGAGGCAGTTGCTTCAGGGCAGCAGGCTCCAGCAAGCGCACAGAGGAGGAGGTGCACGTGGGCAGGCAGAGGAGGCGGCAGGGGGAACATTTTCTGTTTTGCCTCTAGCGGCAAAATGTCCAGGGCTGGCCCTGTGCACTCTCATCCTGCTGCGCAGGAGCCGCTTCCTTATAATGACATCTCACACCATTGCTCTGTGGTTTCTTTGGTGGTTTATTATTAATTAATTAGATGTCTTACCCACCCTTTACATGAGGTCCAGGGTGTCTACTTGGGTGGAGCCAATCATATAAATCCAATCTACCCAATTAGCAGTGTCCTTCTGAGTGGAGTTTCTGTTGGTTGGCCAAGGACCACAACATCAGCCCAGCTCACATCACATTGCTGCTTAATTCACATAAATACTGCCGCTGCTTGAGATAACATCGCAATAGCCACATAGCTGGGTAAGTGTTCAAAGGAATCCTAAATTATCATTTGACACGTGGTCATCTCTCTTCTCCCGGGCTTTTTTCTTTTTTGAATGAGCATGCAATTCTAAATTCTCCCTGTATTCAAAAGCTAAGTTCATATACAAGCCAAATTTAACAAATCTTAGCAAGCTAGAAAGAAACAAACTGAAACCTTTGAAGTGTTTTTAACTAGAAAGGTGGCTGTAATAACATAAAGGTCTGTCTTCTTGATCAGATGCCAGCTCCATTGATGCTTTTTGGGTATCAGTCAGCACCTTGTGGACTGGAATTTGTGGTGGGAATTTTTCTTAACGCCGCAATGCCACAAACTATCTGGTCAGCTTCTCTGCTCCCTGCGTAGTGCCTGGCTTCACAGCAAAAGGAGCACTAGAAATAGCATCCTGACGGGATGTTCAGTTCAAAACCCACAAGAATGTGCTCTCTCTCTCTCTCTCTCTCTCTCTCTCTCTCCCCCCCCCCCACCTCCCATGGTATAGCTTGGCATTATACATGCAACTGGTGTCATCTGGAAAATTACAGTATTGGAACTAATATCCTGCCCACTTCTTTTTGGTTTTTTAAAGTGATTTAGAGCTCCTAAAAATAAACAGGATGCCACAAGACATTTATATATGCCAGGGAAACCCCTCATGCACTCTGGCTACAGACAAAGCAATGCTAGAGATCAGTTTTAAGTTGTTTTTAGAGGAGGGCAACCTCTCAAAATTAAGGAAGCCGTAGAAATGAAGGAAAGGAGAAGACAGGGCTTTTCTCTATTGATCTTCTGGAGGACCATGTTGGTCGTGCCAACATTTCTTTTGAAGAACACCAATAGGATTCATAAATGGCACGCTGTTATTATCCCCTTCCTTCATTTTGTTCTTTTTGAGGCTGTTTGCACTTCATGTCCTACATGCCTTTGAGTTTGTTCTCGAGTTCTGTACCATTGTAAACTCTTGAAGTAGGAGTGGCTGCAACAAAATGTTGCAGTGTGGCACACTCCGGCTTAGGTTCCAGCCAGCCGGCCAGGCTGTCTTCCAGGATGAATTCATCCCATTCCCCCACCCCATTTTCCACCCCCACTCCTTCTAACATTTGACAATCCAATTTTAGCTACACCCACTGAAAACTCTTTGTACTTATTTTTGCCTCAAATAAGGGACTCAGAACATGTTACTTTGTGAGCAGGTGCCAAGTTCTTGGGAAATAGGTCATTTCAGGGACACCTTTTCTAAGTTGGATGTGTGTTTGGGGAGCAGAGGTTCTTAAGGAAATTGTAGCAAGCAAAATTTTTCTGTACGTGTGTTTAATGAAATTTATTGTCAAGAAGGAGGGTGGAATATATTGCTGCCATCTCCTCTCCCACAGACCATGGCCATCTGGGAAGTCACGGAGGCAAGGAAATTGTCACAGTCAGTGTCTGGAGGGCCCAGATCTCCAACGCAGAAACCAGCACTCGCATGTAGAGATTTATCAGCAGACACCTGTGCACAATGCACAACTGTTGCAGGAAGGAGTCAGGACCTTTTAAACAAAGAAGCATAGTCCCACCTCACTGTCCACACAGTTGTGCTCTACATGCAAGTTAGCTGTGACAAGAGCTTCTGTTGACCTTTCCATGACTCTGAGTCATTGGGCCTCTAGATAAGCACCATTACATAAGCAGTCTGTTTAACCGTACTTTTCCGTCTATAAGACGCCCCCATGTATAAGACCCCCCCTTATTTTTGGGGACTCCGTTTTAAGAAAATGAGGGGAGATGGCCCAAAGCTGTTGAGCTTCTTTCCCCATGCAGCTGTGGGCAGGAAACACTCCCTAGATCGTTTCCCGCTTGCTGCAGCATCAGAGGAAGACTGGCGGACGGGCGCGCCACTTCTCCCCCCCCCCCATGCCACTACCCGTGTATTGAACGACCCCAGTTTTCTGTCAAAAAACCTTGTCTAATACATGGAAAAATACGGTATTTGCCCTTAGGTGTGAATTTGTATTTAGGCAGGCAGGGGGGCATCCAATGATATTTTTAACCAGTGCCTTTTCCCTTAAAAAATGTTTAGGGGTACTCTCATTTTGGCTGCTCCCTCCCCCCCCTTCATCCCCCCCAACGCCCGGACGAGGGACTTGAGGCGGCAGCGACAGCGCTGAGAGGTCGTGAAGGCCGATTATGATGGCGGGGTCAGCTTGAGTGAGGAGGGGCGAGAACCGGGGCGCTGGCAAAGCTGCGCAGCTCGTCCTCTCGGGAGCCATGGCTCCCATCCGTCCCCCTCCCTCCCTCCCTCCCTCCCCAGCTCGCTGTAAAGCGGCAAAGGGCGACCCACTTACAATGAGCCAGGGAGAGAGGGAGGCTGGTAGGGGGGACTGGCTCGCCGTCCACTCCTCCCTGGCTCGCTGTAAAGCGGCAAAGCAGGAGCTGCTTATGGCGAGCTGGGAAGGGAGGGGGTAACCGTGTCTCCCGCCCACCCCTCCCTGGTTCGCTGTAAAGTGGCAAAGCAGGAGCCGCTTACAGTGAGCCGGGGAGGGAGGCTGGGAGGGGCCCCCCGGCTCACCATAACCGGCTCCTGCTGGTGGCGGAGGGAATCCCACTGCCATCCGTACGGCACTCCAGCAGCGACGGGGGCAAACCGCTATGTTCAGCACATGTGCGGTGTCGCTACGTACTGCACATGCATGCGACACCGCGCATGCATTGTACGTAGCGGTTTGTCGCAAGCGCCACTCGAACGCCGTACAGACGGTGGCAGGATTCTTTGCTCGCGGCTGCAGCCGCAAACGCAGGATCCTCCACATGCGACTGTGGTGGCGCAATGGCTGCTCACGCTGCTGCGCCCGGGCCGGGGCGGCAGGGCAAGCATCCCATGGGGTGCCTTCTTGTCACCCCCCCAGACATGGAACCCGGGGCGCACCGCCCCCACCTTGTGACGCCACTGGCGAGAACTTGCCAACTGGCTCTAGCCCAGCAGGAGCAGCAGCAGCAGCACTGTCCCCTCCACCGCAGCCGCCCAGACTCCCCTCCCTGGGCGCTGGCGGGGAGAAGGATGGAGCTCCAGTCTGCGCTGCTACTGCAGAGACAGCAGGCATGTTGGTTGGTTGGTTGGGGCAACACAAAATGTTTAGGGGTTTGTGTACCCCTGCGTGTCCCCCCCCCCCGAAAAAAGCACTGTTTTAAACTTTTTTGTGTCAGACTATATGCAGTATGTTCTGGTGTTATCCAAGGTGTTTTTGAGGCATGGCTCCTCCGTTGGATGTTTGGAGATGTGATGGACTTTCTTGCTTGAGCCGGGGCCCTCTCTCCCTCACTTTCGGTGGCCCATAGTTCACCTCTGATCTGTTTCCCTGCCTCTAGGCTTTCTGCTGTTTCATCCTTGCCCATCAATATGGGACTCGTCTGCATTTTACTATCTTCCTCCTCCCCCAATTTGACTGTCTCCCTTCCGTAATGAAAGGAATTTTCCTGGAGGAGTGAGTGGATAAAATCCTGTGATCTGGAAGTTTCCAGCTAAATTTCTAATCCTTGCTGAGCCAAAAGTTCTTTGCCATCTGCTTGGTTGCCAGGGTGGCGTGGTTCAGCCGTTGTGTGGTATGCTTTGGAAAGAGTTTCTGCCTGCCCTCTTTCATTGCCTCCTTTTCATTCCCTTTAATGAAAATATTTTGGGGAGAAGAATGGGCAAGTTGTTTAATGTACAGGCCCAGTCACACTTTGCATTGATCAGGACTGATATACTGGGAAAGATGCTTTGGTGGGATGATAAGAGGCAAATAGGAACATGGGGAAGGTTGCTTATTTCAAACTGACATCAGGCTCTTAAGGCCTCCTCTGTCTAGGGATGGCCACAAACATCTTTTTGAAGAAGGGTGTTATTTTTCTTTCTTTGCAGATCTCCTGCTGAATTTCATCCAGGCATGGTAGGACTGAAGTCAGGGCATGTGTCTTCTTGTAGTAAGACCAGGACAAGTTAAAAAGCTATGGGCAAGATAGGTTTGTCAGTGAGCAATTTGACAATGTCTCCCCAGACTTGTCTTTTGTGACTATGTAGCTTAGACGAGATCTGGGGCAGGGGATCCACTTGGCAACAGCCTACCCCATGTACTCAGCACTTAGGGGGCAACTCTCACAAGATGTGTGGAGCTGTAAGGAAGCAGAAGCAGAAGCAGAACTCGCAGCTGCTTCATGGCTCTGAGCCAGGCTGGGGTCACTCAGTGTGGGGATAACAAGGCTGGTGAAAGTATTGCCATTCCATAAGGATTAGGTTGCTGCTCCTGAGCTTGGTAATATATGACTAGCTTGCTGTAGATTGTTAGGTTAGTTAAGAAAGTTGCTGCAACCTCTTTTTATTCATCATCAATGTGCCAACGGTCCTGCACTATATTTCTACAAAGCAGCTTACCTTAAGTTTTGTTGTTTGTATTCCGTATTTTTAAACGTTTTAGTAGATACTTTTTATAAATAGGTACCACTCCGGCGGGACGGTAAACGGCATTTCCATGCACTGCTCTGGTTTTGGTGTTCTGTTGCGCCAGAAGTGGTTTAGTCATGCTGGCCACATGGCCTGGAAAAACTGTCTGTGGACAAACGCCGGCTCCCTCGGCCTGTAAAGCGAGATGATGCACCACAACCCCAGAGTCATTTGCGACTGGACTTAACTGTCAGGGGTCCTTTACCTTTACCTTTTTTCAGTAATAGTTTGAGAACCCAAACTTGTCTGGAACCTTCAGTATGTAGACAGAAAGTCAAAAGTAGAATGGAGCTCCCTTTCCTTCCCTGCTCACCCAGGACATCAAGGTCAGAAAGGGCATCTCAAGGGATTTGGAAAGGTTCTCGTAAACACTGTATGTTTAAATTATGATTAAGTCATGTTTACCAGTTAATTGTGCGGTAAATAAAGCTGCGGCTTTCACCTTCCAGTCATACCATGGCAGAGTGTTAATTAGGATTTAGAGGCTGGCAGGAAGCCAGTGCTTATGCTGCATGGGAGGTTGAGAGGTGCAGCTTGGTTATCAGTTATGTTGACATGTGCTGAGCGTTGTGGTTAGACAGCATACCCCAAACTCCAAGGTCTAGTATTCCCTGTTATGAAAGGCCTGCTGTTTCAAATACTTGGCTCGCCATCAAACTCAGAGTTAGAAGATCAAGAGCAATTTTTTTCTCTTTCCATCAGATTTTATGAGATCTTATCCCCACTGGGAGGGCATGGAGAGAGAGAGAGAGAGAGAGAGAGAGAGAGAGAGAGAGAGAGAACAGCAACATCGCTCACTATTTCACTACGAAACACACAGGCATGAAAGTGCAGGATTGCAGTCTTCCACTTCTGCTCAAATCTTGTTTTTAGGAGAGTATAACTGGAGACGAAAGGTAAGAAGGATTCCTAAAGGCTCCAAAATGTAATAATTAAAAACACCTTTTTATTATTGTGTTTTTGAGCCTTTAAGAATCCTTCATATGGTTAGTCTAACTCATTTGAAGGGGCAAGAAATCAACATTTTCAGTTCTTCACATGACTCTTAAAAAAGCAAAAAGCTAATCACAACTGAAACACACTCGTATACAAAGAGCAGCCTAAAGATTAAATAAGGAAAGTGAAATGTTATTGTGTAGAAAAATAAATTTTATAATGCTGTACAATGAAGATGTCATTCAAGTATTGTTTCTGTTTAGCTTAAGGTAGGAGTTAAACTTGAAGTTAAGGAGACTCAGCCCAATGTGATCTGCATACTCATTAAATGAAGATTACAAATTGGAGAATTGATTTATCAAATGTGCAGAGTTGCTGATCTCCGTCATAAGCGAGTTAGGTGGTGTCTCAAGAAAAGTCTTACAATTCTTATTTCTGTAGTTGATTAATGGAACTTGGCAAATGCTGCAAGTGCTGCACGTGCTGATAGTGCGAAATATGGGTTTGAGGCTTCAGCAGTTTTGTCTCTTTCTTGTCATTTTGGTTTTAAAAAGATGAGATTCCTCTTTAGGAATAGTGCCCTGAAATTCTGTTTCACACTTTGTCATGTATCTAAGCTAGAAATTATTTTGCACTTCTCAAATTGAATGCTGTTTCTAAGATAGTTGGAGCACCAGACATGCGCTGGATTGCAATAGCCCGGAAAGGAAATGATAATTAACAGGCATGGCTGTGAAATACAGTGGAACCTCATTTTCGAACGTAATCTGTTCCAGAAGACCGTTCGACTTCCAAAACGTTCGAAAACTGAGGAGCAATGGGCGGTTGGCAAAACCCATTGAGAAAAAAGAAAAACACGCAGCGGAAGCCGTTTGACTGCAATTACGTTTTACGTTTTTGGTGTTCGGCTTCCGAAATGTTGGGCTTCCGAGATGCTCAAAAAATGAGGTTCCACTGTATTTAATAAAAATCTCAAATGTCTTAGATGTGGACAAAAAATACTTATGATTTGGTATCCTTTATCAGCTAGATTGGGACGCGGGTAGCGCTGTGGTCTAAACCACAGAGCCTAGGGCTTGCCGATCAGAAGGTCGGCGGTTCGAATCCCGGCGACGGGGTGAGCTCCCGTTGTTCGGTCCCAGCTCCTGCCCACCTAGCAGTTCGAAAGCAGGTCAAAGTGCAAGTAGATAAATAGGAACCGCTGCAGCGGGAAGGTAAATGGCGTTTCTGATTCACCAGAAGCAGCTTAGTCCTGCTGGCCACATGACCCGGAAGCTGTATGCCGGCTCCCTCGGCCAATAATGCGAGATGAGCGCGCAACCCCAGAGTCGGTCACAACTGGACCTAATGGTCAGGGGTCCCTTTACCTCATTCAGCTAGATCAGTGCAACAAATGATTAGCATATTGTGTTAATGGGCCATCACTGATCCAGTAGTACAGACAGAACTTCCACATTACGAGTATCCACTCATGACCAGCAAGCATGTAAGACAGAACAGGAGAGTACCCTTTGAGCCATGCCCCCTGCATGCCCACCAGGATCACTCCCCTTGCTGGCTTTCATTCAGTATCCCATGAATAGAGGCTCCTCCATGCCAGTAGGAATTCTGGCTAGTCAGGATCCCTGCCTGCATGGAAAAGCCTTTGTGCCTTTGTCTTTTTGGACATGTAGAACAAGGTTGGAAGAGACCTTCATTTGATTTGAATTTTTAAGTGGACTGAACTCATTTGCACCTCTTGGACTCAAATGCTGATTGGAATGTACCGGTAATTATTCTTCTGATTTTGCATTTCTCCAGGTTTTGCAGCACAGTTCCCATCTCCAAAAGATAGTGACATTTTAAAATGCAGTTCATTTGCAATGTGTGCATTATTAATTAATTAAATTCCAATACCAACCTTCATTGGAGGATCACAGGGCAGTTTACAATATAAAAACACAAAAATACACAACATAGTAACAAACCGCCCCCCCCCCCCGCCCCAGTTTAAAAGGACATACCGGTAGATTGTTATGTTAGCCAAATACCTTGGAGAAGAGGAACATTTTCACCTGATAAGTGGATCAATGTGTATCCAAGTTTTCCTGTGTTTTTCTATGCGTTTCAACACAGAAAAACACAGGAAAACTTGGATACACATTGATCCACTTATCTAAGACGCTACATCTACCAAAGATTCAAAAGAAACAGAAATTATATATTATTCACATTCTTTTCAAAAAACGAGCTGAAGAAGTTGTCTGCTCCGAAACAGGGCCCTGTCCTGGTTTCCAGTTTTCGCATCATACATCTGATTCACAACTCAGAAGCCTTTGCTTCAACCTCCAAGAGACTTCCAAAAGACTTTTCATTGTGAAACTATTATTTTCGTTTAAGACTGTAATTCCTAACAGGATTGATATGATATTTGAATTTACTCACAAGTAAACTTATTTTTTTGTTAAAACTTGTGGCCAGAGTTCTTGGTAACATTTATTTCAGTGAGGTGGACCAGGCAGTGTCAGGAGCCGAGGCTGGTGGACCTTCTCAGCCCCGACCCTGAGCAAGGTCTGGGAGAGGCCAAACAGGATGGGGCACTGGGGCACGTGCAGGCTCCCCCGCCAGACTGCCCAGCCAGCCCAGCTGCCAGGAGGGCCAAGGGGCGAGGGGGGCAGCCGAGAGCAGCACAACCTCTTCCGCGCCTTGCCTGGGATGCGACAGGGAGCACTGGCTGGACAGGGTGCCTGGCAGAGTGTCTCTGCAACCAATTTTATGGGGGGCCCCTTGCCTGCACCCCTGGTGGGGGCCCACCTCGCCACCCCCTAGCTATGGCCCTGGTGGATCTGAGCCATTTATCACTTTATAGAATAAAGCCAGCACTTTGAATTGAGCCCAGAAACTGATTGGCAGCCAGTGCTGTTGGCACAGATTGACATATGCTCAAACTGTCCTGCCCTAGTGAACAACCTGGCCACTCACAATGAGATAAAATATGTATCTAAATACATAAAGGTAAAGGGGCCCCTGACCATTAGGTCCAGTCATGACCAACTCTGGGGTTGCAGCGCTCCTCTCGCTTTACTGGCCGAGGGAGCCGGCGTACAGCTTCCAGGTCATGTGGCCAGCATGACTAAGCCGCTTCTGGCGAACCAGAGCAGCGCACGGAAACGCCGTTTACCTTCCTGCCAGAGCAGTACCTATTGATCTACTTGCACTTTGACGTGCTTTCGAACTGCTAGGTTGGCAAGAGCAGGGACCGAGCAATGGGAGCTCACCCCATCGTGGGGATTCAAACCGCCAACCTTCTGATCGGCAAGCCCTAGGCTCTGTGGTTTAACCCACAGCGCCACCCGCGTCGCTAAATGCATATGTCTAAATACATACTTGGTGTTAAAATACCATATAAGTACATATTTAAATGTACACCTGAATCAAAAATTTTGCAGTTTTTTTTAAATCACAGATTAATATGGACATGGGACAAAATGGACTTATAAATAAGCTTGTGGATTGACACAGATTTGACCTGTTCATCCGTAGGATAGGACCCCTTCGTATGTTGCTGAATGTGTCAGTGTTGGGGGATCATAGAATTGTAGAGTTGGAAGTGACCCCATGGGTGATCAATCCCCTATAGTGCAGAATCACTGCTAAGGAATCCCTGACAGATGGCCCTCCGCTGCTGGTCATAAGCAGAAGATGATAACACAGATGGCATAGAAAAGTAGAAGTAGAAGTTTTTTTTAAATCACAGATTAATATGGACATGGGACAAAATGGACTTATAAATAAGCTTGTGGATTGACACAGATTTGACCTGTTCATCCGTAGGATAGGACCCCTTCGTATGTTGCTGAATGTGTCAGTGTTGGGGGATCATAGAATTGTAGAGTTGGAAGTGACCCCATGGGTGATCAATCCCCTATAGTGCAGAATCACTGCTAAGGAATCCCTGACAGATGGCCCTCCGCTGCTGGTCATAAGCAGAAGATGATAACACAGATGGCATAGAAAAGTAGAAGTGGATCTTTAAACTGATAATTACTATAAAAAAAACCTGAAGCCTTTTTACTAGAAATAATGAGGACAGAAGTCCTGAAAAAGCTGATTAATTTATTTATGTACATGACAACAGCAGCTAGAACTTTATATGCACAGGAGTGGAAAGAAGGATTACCAGCAAAGGAGGAATGGCTTATGAAACTTATGGACTATGCTGAAATGGCAAAAATAACTGTCAACTAAGAGGACATAATGACGAAGCGTTTAAGGAGGAACTGAGACCATTGATGGATTATATATCAAAGTATCACCCATACATCAATCAATCATTTATTTATTGCCATCCAAAGACCCACAAATAGATTCCAGTACATAAAAATACAAAAACATACATACTACTTGGACATTGGATAAAACTAAGCTTGTTTCAGACCTTTAACTAATAAAAAGTGCTCTCTGATCCTGACTGCCTCAGAAAGAAACTTGGCAACTACCAAAGATATGCTGGGAAGAGATGAGGGCAGCCCAATTGAGGGAGCTTTTTGGGTGTTGCGCTTGGACCAGCAACTGACATAACTCATCCTGAGCTAGATGTTGGAGTAGTCCTGGGCCCAGTTTGAAAACATTGACCTTAAGCCACTATTTTAAGGCTGCCCTTCAGGCCCAGGTCAGTAGAGGGCATTCCCCAGTTTCCAAGAAAATGACTGAGTTAGGCACATATCTGGGGGTCTGGAGGAGAGCCCTCAAGAATTTAGCCTGGAGATTATCCAATTCAGTCGTTAATCCTCCACTCCAGATATTAGAGGCATATAGTAATCGAGCATTGAATACTTTGGCATTGAATACTTTGATGGCAGGTGGAATATACTGGCCTCTTTTAATAAAGAAATAGCACAGAGTGGCCGATTGACCAACTTGTGCTTTCTGGAGGGCTGCAGATCTATGGGTGGTCCATGTCATTGTGTGATGGAATGTCCGCCCCAGGTATGGGAAGCTTCTCATCTGACCCAGGGTGTGCCCATCTGGTGAGGCAATAGCAATGGGAAATATCACACATAAATGTAGTTGTAGGCAGAATTTTAAATTTAAACAGTGGATTACAGATGATAGAGTGGATTAAACAGTGGATTACAGATGATAGCCAAATTTAGATAAATGAATATCAGGAAATGAGCGGAGGGAAAGTCAAGGAAAAAATTATGTTGAACATTTTGTTTATATATGATGATAAGTTTTGGAATATATATGAGAGAAAAGTAGAAGTGGATCTACAACTATTATTTTTAAAACTGTCTAGAAATTATATTTTTTCCCTTATTTCCATAAAACATAACAAAAACAGAAAAAGAATCACATTTTTTCATCAGAAAATGTTAAAATCCCTTGTAAGCTGGAACTCTAGTCCAATACATCTCAAAAGGTTTCAATTTATCCTAGAGTGTGGATTGTCTGTTTTCTCTTAAAACTAAAGTAATTTACAATACGGATAAAATCAGTCATTAATTTTCCCAGACAAGTCCTCACATAGTCACATTAGACCTCAAACTGCTGAATGAATGCCCCTCTTGATACAGCCTGAAGTTCTTCTAACTTGGCTTGGGGGAGGAGGAGTTCTAAAATCTCAAGTGCATGTAGCATTGTAACATGAATTTTCAGTCATTTTTTAATGGGTCTCCAGGACCTTTCTTTGAAGTGATGACTCACAAAGATGATTTTGTTGAACCAACTGCACCATAAAAATATTAAGTGTGGTTTTGAGCAGTAAACGGTTTTATTATCCTGCTCACTTCCTGTCATGAAGCATTGCATTAAATTGTACTTTTTAAAGGATTAATGACCCATTTGCTGTGCTCTATGCAGTATTAGCTGTTATAAGAATGGCTGAAAAACCAGGTTATCAACACCAACGTTAAAAAGGGGATATAATCTCAAACTATTCTACCCAAACTTTAAATCCTATTGCATTTGTATCCATTACTTTCCCTCAGATATGACTAATGACTTCCAAGTGATATTTTGAGCAGCAGTGCTATGGGGTAACGCCACAGGTGACAGAGGGAACAAACTGTTGACATTTCAAAAGTCTTCAGCCTACAAATATCTAGTTTTTCATTTAAGACAGGAGTAGCTAGCCCTCCAGTTTGGAAGCCACATTTGGCTCCTAAGCAATTACCCCTCTCCCATTTTGGCAGAGATAAAGCAGACCAGAAATGGCCCCCTTCCCTTTCTCCCTCCCTGGCCAGCTCCACTGAGGAGGGCTGTGTGGGAGACGAGAGTCATCACTGGCATGCAGCCCCCAGAACAAAAAAGATGGGGGCAGCTAATTAAGGTTTATGAAATTATATATCTTACAGAGAGAGGTATTTCCCCCCCTCTCTTATAATACTAGAATTTGGGGTTACAAATCAGATTGCACTGCAGATTATCTTCATGCAGCAGATTCTTAATTTATGAATTCACTGTGCAAAATGTGGAGATAACCACTATTTAGGCGGCTTTATTGGAGTCTGTTACAGAAGCATGATCACTAAATGCTTCTGCATCCATATTTCCTCCCAATGAGAATAATTCCTTATGTTTTCAAAGAAGCATACATTAGGCAAAATTGCATATAGGAAATAAAATGGCTTTGTGGCTTGAAGTGCCAGCGTGCAATAGTACATAATAGAAAACAAGGTCAATTTGAAACAAGGCAAAGCAAAGGCTACCAAGACTGACCTTGCCTGGACCATAAGCCAGATATTTCATAGACCTGTTGACCAAGGCAAGGCATCGGATACCTCAAAAGGGTGGGAACCATCACAGATGGGACCCCCAATTGGTTTCTGTCCGAAAGCAGCAGTATCTCTTGATGCGTGTTACAGAAAAGAATTGGGGGGGGGGCACCTGAGCGAAGTCTCCTCCTGAGTAAACTCATAGGGAACAGAGCGATGCCCTCGAGGGAGCCCTTTTGGAGAGTGGCTCCCTTCGCCCGGACACATTGTTGCATAAGCATGATCTCTCAGGCAAGAGACCACCCCAAGGGGTCATCACTAGTCAAAGGCTTCCCTCCGGAGCCCATCCAGGGGACAGACTATTCAAACAAGGTTTCATTGTTTTGCCCTGATGGACACTCAAGATGTTCCTCCTGATACTTATCTTACATTTGCATTTCATTTCCTCTGTGTTAATCCTGTGTAACCCTCCCCTTCTCTGATGTTTTGCCCATGTAACAGTGATGGAGTGATGATGCTTAATGAACTGTGTTCTGGGAAATTGAGGGAAGTTTTAAAAGTTCTTGTCACCCTATTTTCGGGGTTCAATCTTGTCTTGAACCTGTTGCGCAATAAACTTTGACCTATGCTATTTTGCTCTGGTTGGTGGCTGGACTCCTTCCTTTATTCCGCAGGGACCTGCGGGCTCTGCCCAATGAGCTGGGTGACTGAGCAGCCTCACACCTGGATTTTTCCATAACATGTACAGCATAGATTAATAACGCAGAGTCATAGCTGTCAACTTTCGGATTTGAAAATAAGGGATTTTTCCAACCTTTTGGATTTGAAAATAAGGGATGCCGCGAGGGCGGTGCAATGGCACCAAGTAGCCTCGCCACCCTGCGCTCCAGAGGCTGTGCGTGAACGGGTGAGCGAAAGAGCGAGCGCATAGACGGCAGGCAGGCTGTCTGTCTGGTTGGGCGTGAGGGTCTGGCTGCACAAGGCATGCAAGCTCCGCCCCCAGTCGGTCTCAGACTCCTTATTGGCAGCCGAGCAACGCAGCTGAGGAGCCTCCCTGGCCGGCAGGGAGGGAGAGGAGCTGCTTCCTTTGAAATCCGGGAAATTTAAGGGATATCAACAATCCGGGATAGCAGAGGGAAACGGCATTGGAATAAGGGAGTTTCCCGCAAAAAAAAAGGGAGGATTGACAGCTATGCGCAGAGTCTTCTTCAGTAAAAGAATAAAGGCTTTACTGAGTTAAAATAAACTTGTTTGCAAATAACAGCATGAGCCTGGCCAGCCCCTGAGTTGTTGGTTCTTCGGTGGTGGTGGGGGGGAAGCGGTGCATGGTGGGTCAGGCATGGAAGGCGGAGGAGGGCCAAGAGTGGCGGCGGCGGTGAGGCTCAGGCAGCGCGATGCCTCCCTTCCCATCGGAGCAGCCCCAATCCCATTCCTACTTGCATGCAAGCAGGAGGGGGCGGGGATCCCTCAGCTGGGAAGGGAGGCTTCCCGTTGCCTAACTGAGAGATCCCTGCTCCCTCCTGCTTGAACCCAAGTAGGAGTTGGGAGGCTGCTCCGATAGGCAGCATGAAGCCTCCCTTCACAGCTTAGTTGCTGGGGTCAGGGAAGGTGGAGGCAGCTATTTAAATAAAAGGACACATTCTACTCATGTAAAAACATGCTGATTCCCGGACTGACCGCGTGCCGGATTTAGAAGGCGATTGGGCCAGATCTGGCCCCCGGGCCTTAGTTTGTCTACCCCTGATCTACACAGTGGCACTTGTGGCCAGTGCTATTTTTCTAGAAAAAGAGGTGCCAGAACTCACCATGGCAATGGCCATTATAAGAGCTGAGAGATGCTGGAACTGAGTTCTGGTGAGTTCTGGTTGAAAAAAAGCCCTGCTTGTGGCACTCTGCCAGCACAGACCTCCTACTTCTGCCTGCCCAGTCTGTGGGTGAGAGGATGTTCTGCTGGAGGGATCCCTGCTGGATCAAGCCCAATGGACAGGCTAGAAATGAGGTGTAGTGGGGGGGGGGCTGAAGTGGCCCAGAATCCACTGGATCTTATGCTGCTCTCACAGTTGCTACTGGCTGACATTGGTTTCCAATGGAGCCAACGTGGTGTAGTGGTTAAGAGCGGTGGACTCGTAATCTGGCGAACCAGATTCGATTCCCCGCTCCTCCACATGCAGCTGCTGGGTGACCTTGGGCTAGTCACACTTCTCTCTCTCAGCCTCACTCACCTCACAGAGTGTTTGTTGGGTGGGGAAGGAGATTGTGAGCCGCTTTGAGACTCCTTAAGGGGAGTGAAAGGTGGGATATCAAGTCCAAACTCTTCTTCTTCTTCTTCTTCTTCTTCTTCTTCTTCTTCTTTAATGTGTACTTCCTGTTATAAGATTCATTCCCTGAGTTCAGTCATGGGCTTATTGTGTTTCACATGACTGTATTTATGTTTTCATCCCACAGAGTGGAAGGAGGAAGTGACGGCAGACAGGAAGTCTTGTATTGTTGTGTACCCTCTAAATAGGATTCTTATCCTTTGTTCTCTCTCTCGGCTGCCTGATGCTAGAGAGAGAGGAGTCATCATGTAGAGCTCCGTGATTGTAAATATGAAATAAAGTAGTTATAGCTACAAATGCTGAGCTGCTGTGTCTGTACGCTGCTGCGCAGACTTACTGCTGATTTATGAGTGTGCTGGATGTCCGCCGACACCAGTCGCTGTGATGTTCGGGCTGAAGAAGCTGATAAGCTCCCGGACGAGCCAGATCATGCCAGTCGGGCATGTGTCTTTGCTGTGTCTTTACTCATAAGTAAAGACTGTACCGTACCATAACAACAAGGTTATGGGCCCAGCAGGATCGGGACCACAGACCCAGCGCCAGCAGACGCACTGGGAGTTATTTTCGTCCCAGTTGGATTTCCAGATCCAGCATAAAGCCAGTCTGATGTTCTGAAGCGGAGCGAAGGCTGCAAGACGCTGTGTGAGTACAGTGGTTTTTTTTCTCTGCCTAAAAGCGAAAGCAAAAAGGAGAGGACTATCTTATCGTTCCTGCTGGCAAGAAGCCTGCCAGAGACTGCGTAGCTGTTTTGATTTAATAGCTACAGCGGGAGGTGTTTATTCCCCCGACGCTGCGAAAAGCAGCAGGCACAGACTTTTAAAGAAGACAAAGATTCTTCGGAACATTCCCTATGAGTTTGGGATTGCGGGGGAGACGTGTTTTTGCCCCGAAAGAAGCAAGCAGTTTGATGCTGTGCCAGAGGCCAAAGGCCACACCGTGTGTTCGGCAGGAATTTCAAGCTGCGTCACACAGCCCAAGATGGCGAAAGGCTATCTAGGAAGCCGGAGGATTTCAGAGAAGTTATCTCTCCGATGCCCACGTGATGTGGAAGGTTCCTGTTTCCAACAGCTCCAGTCGTGTTCGGAGTTGTGTTTTGGAAGAAGATGGAACTGTGTCCTGTTTTATCCTGTTCTGAGGGGAGGTCTCTTCACAACGAAAGGGGACTGACTTGCAACGTCATTCCAATCATACACTGCAACCAGTAGGTGGTGCTGCTGGACTCACAAGCAGTGCAACGTTTTGTCCGATAAGACATTTGGACAACGAAAAGCGGAGTTTCAAGAAGAGACTTTTGCTAATAGCACCACAGAACCACCCAGAAGGACAGAAATTGATTGTTCTTTACCATGTTGTGAAATGCCACATGGGAATGGTGGGAAGGTTACAGTGACATGTGATGTGTTTTATCTGTTAACCAAATTTTCCATGCAGGTTGTACGCATGAAGCTCCCAGATGCACCAAGTCACGCAAATGGGAAAGGAGGTACTAATATCTCACAGAGATTGCCTCAAAGTCGTGATGATGTCATCATGACAGTGACAAAGGCAACCCGGAAAAAGTCCAGATGCTAGTGATTGGCTCTGACATGTGGGTTCCAAAGTCACAGAGCGAAATGCTCAGCAAACCTAGTTTGCAAAATTTTTCCCAAAAAGTCAGACAAAGTTTCTGATGGGAACTGTGACAACACTAACCCGGAAAAAGCCATGACACCATTGTTTGGGTCTGACATGTTGCAATGTCACAAAGCAGGAGGCAACATTCTTCCTGTGGTATAGAGGCATGTACAGAGTGCAAAAGCCTCATACTGAGCTCATTTTGCTCAAAAGAGTGCAGTGCAGAGTGGGGAGGAATTCTAGATGTTTTTCTCAAAACCCATTTCTGAAGACTTGGAAAACTAAGTCTGTTGCTGTTATAAACAGCCAGGTGCACTCAGGTGAATTCCACTGAAACAGTGCTGGAGAAGTTTCATGTTAGTGACTACAAAGGATGCTGCAAAGCGTTGTTTTGTCCACCATGTATGCTCAAAGAGTTCGCTACCGCAGCTGTTGAGTAAGCAACTCACAAATGGCTACTATGAGTGGTAGATCCACCGAGTATGCCGAGTTTGCTGCCAAAGCTGACGTGTAGGCGGCTCAAAGTGGCTACAATGTGTGGACAAACTCGCAAAAGTATGCTCCAGAGTTTGCTAACAAGGCTATTCCAGATTTCACTGTAGTAAGCGGTTTAACACCAGTCTTAAACCTTCAGTACAGAGAAGGGTACAGAGATTTTGTCCACAAGTGACAGTCCATGCCCAAAGGCTGTAAGGGTAGACACAAATCCCTTAGATAAGGAAGCTGGACCAAGTCCAGAGGCTATGTATGCCAACACTGATTCCTCAGACAGGAACAAGGCTAGGGTTCAATTCCCACAAAGCCAATCCTGATAGTCAAAGGTTATGACACCAAGACTAATCAGAAGCGCAAGATGGTATGGCCATTGCCAATCCAGTTGCAAGTAGTTCCGAAGGTGGAACTAATGATACAGAGGAAAACTTTGTGTCAGCACACCATGTTGTTGTTACACTGATGTCAGGTGACTTCAGCACAGTGCATGAATCGGGGGAGGATGTTATAAGATTCATTCCCTGAGTTCAGTCATGGGCTTATTGTGTTTCACATGACTGTATTTATGTTTTCATCCCACAGAGTGGAAGGAGGAAGTGACGGCAGACAGGAAGTCTTGTATTGTTGTGTACCCTCTAAATAGGATTCTTATCCTTTGTTCTCTCTCTCGGCTGCCTGATGCTAGAGAGAGAGGAGTCATCATGTAGAGCTCCGTGATTGTAAATATGAAATAAAGTAGTTATAGCTACAAATGCTGAGCTGCTGTGTCTGTACGCTGCTGCGCAGACTTACTGCTGATTTATGAGTGTGCTGGATGTCCGCCGACACCAGTCGCTGTGATGTTTGGGCTGAAGAAGCTGATAAGCTCCCGGACGAGCCAGATCATGCCAGTCGGGCATGTGTCTTTGCTGTGTCTTTACTCGTAAGTAAAGAACCGTACCATTACGACACTTCCACCATATATTTTTTAAAGCAAATAATGGT
Source organism: Darevskia armeniaca (assembly GCA_034641395.1). Taxonomy (NCBI): domain Eukaryota; kingdom Metazoa; phylum Chordata; class Lepidosauria; order Squamata; family Lacertidae; genus Darevskia; species Darevskia armeniaca. Next base: position 241,492 of record JAWWNF010000102.1, on the reverse strand, counting down.
CAACGTTGTCTCCTCATAATTTACTCTGATGATGCCCATTTTTGACACTGACAGGTACCTTAAAATGTTGATCTTGAAAATTTTCCAATTCTCACCTTGCTTTAATCTTACATAAAATGCTGCTGCAGTTCTCCGTGTTCCCCTTCAAAGCTCTCTTAAGCCTGAACTGTCCACCAGTCTTAAAGATTAAGGCTCTGAGGAGAATCCTTCTAAAAATATATGCTTTATAGCACCCACTTCCTGCAACCTGCTTGCTTCTTGGTTCTGCTGCTACCACCAGGAGGTTTTAGCTTAACTATGCTGCAGGTCTGGTGGAAAGACTTCAGACTTTAGCCAAAATGGATGGCCACCAATGCTTAATAAATGACTTTAAACTTATTTTATAGCCAGGCTCGGCCACCATTTGCAGAAACCTTTGGTCAGAATCAAATTTTAAAAATTTAATTATAGACGCCAGTGGGAAAACATAGAAAGCTAGACTAAAACTTTCGCCATTTATTAAATAAATGTAACCACAGGTCCGCCTCCTGCATACTTTCCTACTCAGGGAGACAAACTCCAACCAGGAATAAACCTAGAAATGTGGGGTGAGTGACATCACTGCCTCAAAAAGCCAAGAGAATCATATTGAAGTCAGAAAAATTTCAATGCCAGAGATTTGGGGTATTAATTAGCATTATAAAAAAGTCACCTCAATGCTGTGCAGCAAACGCAACGCGGTGCATATTTGTCGTTTGCTTTTTTTATAGGTTTGGCCTGTGAGAAGAAGCATGCAGATACTCAGCTGTCATTTCTGAAGTGTTAAAAATATTTTATAGTTGTAAAGGCTTGCAGTTAGTTCCAGTATAGTAAATAGATGTTGGTGTTTTTGGAAGACCACAGATGCCTTCCACTTGAGGCTTTAAACATTTTCCACTCCTATTTAAATATTTTTTATACCATCTTCCCAGTTTACATTCAAGCTATACATGATAGTTTGGCAGAAGTGGGCAGCTACATCCCCCAAAGCTAAACGTTATTGCTAAGGGAACAATACTAGCTTCAGGCTTGGAAGCCGGTGGGACTTCACAGAGGAGCAGAGCCACCTCTTCACCGGAAGCCCAGGGCAGAAGGTGGGGCTGGTTTTCTTCTTAGATCCCGATCAGGCCCCTCTTTGTTTGCAGATCCTTGGCTGATCCCGTCCTCATTCCACTCCACTTGGGAACCTTCCCCAGGCTGCCGTCAGAGGGAATGCCACCAGCAGGGGTCTGTCCACAGCCTGCATTGTCTAGAGTGTGTGCTCCCCTGGAAGAGAAAATATATTGCAATCTAAAGTACAAGCCTCTGCAATGCACATGAGTTCCATGTGAGATGTCTCAGGTGGTTCTCCAGCATCAAATCACTGTGTCAAGGGCTCAAGGCAGTGGCGTAGGAAGCTGCTCAGGCACCTGGAGCGGCAAACATGACGTGCACCTGGGGGCGGGGTATCGCTACGTAGTGTGCATGCGCAGCGTCGCTACATACAACACATGCGTTGCTACGTAGCGACGCTGCGCATGCGTGCTACGTAGCGGGTTGTCGGCACTGCCGTATGGACGGTGCTGGGATCCTCTGTTCACAGCTGCAGCTGCGAATGGAGGATCCTCTACATACGGCTGCAGCCGTGAGCAGAGGATCCCAGCACCGTCTGTACGGCGCTGGAATGGCGCCGCCGGCAAACCGCGAGCAAGCCGTGAAGGGAGACTTTTTACTGGGCGGCGCCATTGCCCCACCGCCCGGTAAAATGCCTGGCTCCGCGGCTTGCTCGCTCACCCGCTTGGCGCTTTTCTTCCTTGCCGCTCGGGCTGCGGGCAGAGGCGAGGGGTGGGCCAGGGTGGGGCATCAGCGACCCAAGAGAAGCGTCCCCTCCCGCCCCTCCCCTCCACCCGCAGTCCAAGCAGGAAGGAAGCAAAGCGCCAAGCAGGTGAGCGAGCAAGTTGCGGAGTGAGGCTTTTTACCGGGCGGTGGGGCAATGGCACCCACGCCCCCCCAAGCCTACAGCAAGCCTGGGGAAAGGGGGAGAGCTTTGCCGCTTTGCCGGCGGCCCAGACAGGCCGTCATGGCCATCGCTCGCTGTAGGCTTGGGAGTCGCGGGGGGCGTGCCGAGTGTCACCCTCCCCCACCTTGCTCCGCCCCTGGCTCAAGGGCAAAAGAAATGTAAGAATGCAAGAAGAGCCTGCTGGATCAGGCCAGTGGCCCATCTAGTCCACCATCCTGTTCTCACAGTGACCAAGCAGAAGCCTGTGGGGAAGTAGACAGCAGGCTCTGAGAGGAACAGCACTCTCCTTGACCATGTTGGCTGCCTTTTTCTGATCCTTTTCCACCTCCACAACAATTTTTTTTTTTTTTTAGGTGAGGCAGCCAGAACTGTACACAGTACTCCAACCTTAGATTTATGTAACAGCATTATGCTAGTTTGAAAACCACTGTTCTAGAAGATTGCTGTGAGGGGGGGGGGTATTCCTTATCCAGGCTTTCCTGCCTCTGTGCAATCAATAGTCTCCCCCTGCGGCCAATAAAGCCCAATGGTGACAGCACAGTGTCCTAAATACACTCTCCAGGAAACAACTGTTTTTAAAAAGCTATTATGGCCTGTTAGTTGAGCAAAGCATCCATGCATGATGTTCAGTATTGAATACATGCATCATTCTTTCACCAGAGATAACTTTTTAGCTAGAAACTGGACTTTGCCCATTTCTTTATTTGTTCAGGCATCAATTTTCTGAGTGAAAGGCAAAAGAACTGAATTCTGTTTACTCAGAGCTAAGTCCTGATGGGGAGAAACCGAGTTCCTGCAATTTTGTATTGCTAATTTATGTTTATTTAGGCACTGACATTTTTATTATAGCGATGTACAGAACTTGTGGAAACACAGAAAAGGTGGAAGCAAGCAAGAGTCTTTAAGGAATATGTTTTCTTGTTTTTAATTTTGTGGGAAAGAATCTAGCATTTAAATCTTGTTTCCTCAAAGAAAATTTACAAACTGACATGGAAAATGTATATCAACTATGTTGTAATATTTTCCTGTGTTTTTGGACTTATCTTAGTAGCTGGATTTGTTGCAAATATTTTGGCTCTTATTATCTCCATAAAATACAGTTCCCTGAAGAAAAATCAGCTGGATGTTCTTCTCCTGAGCATGCTTATCGCAGACTTACTTACACTTCTCTTGATGCCCTTTGTGCTGGCTTCAGTCCTCTACTACACATGGCTTTGGGGAGATGCATTTTGCAGGTTTTTCCAGTTCTGTTCCGCTTTCTCCTTGGCTGCCAGCATCTATTCCCTCTGTGCTGTCTCCATTGCTAGAGCAAGAATCATCCTGAGACCTTACAGAACTCCAAAGACCACAACCATGATCTTCATGCTCGTCTCGGTTTGGGTGCTGAGCTTTGTTGTCAGTTTGCCACTAAGGATCCACGCTACAATGGAAACAAGACTTTCTACAAATATATCCTTCTGTGTACCTACCATATACCAGCAGCAGTACCAAGTGGTCCTTAGCCAGTTCATCCTATATTATCTCATCCCAGTCTTGGTGATTGTGTCCAACTATGTCCGACTTATCCTTTTCCTTTATAAAAGTCCTATGATGTCTGTGGTGAGTTCTAGAAACACACGGAAAGCCTCTGTAATGATTTTTCTTGCCACTGCAACCTTCTCAGTCTGCTGGCTTCCTGTATATATTTTAGAATTATGCATCTATTTAAGGATCTATCATCATAGCTATACCTGGGACTCTTTATATTTTGTATGTAATATCCTTCAGTATCTTCAACCATGTGTTAATCCTGTCCTGTATGTGTTGTTATCCAAGCAATACAGAAAACAAAAGACAAAAATGTTATGTTGCCAAAAAAACAGAGTGCACCCACAGATCCACAGTATAACTGAATGAAAAGACTGATTATATGCTGAGTAAAACTGGTATTGGATCAATAAGTGATCCTTATTTGCCATTAATTAGTGAATATTAGCTTGATTTAATAAGGATAGCATGTAGAAAAAACTAAGAATAATTGTCAAAGGTAGACATTTGCAGAATGTGGATGGGCATGTATGTTCAAATGCACATCCAGTTGAAAATAATGTACTGCAGACAGGTGATTGCTGCATCAAGATGCACATTTGGATCTACCCAATAAGAGGCATGAAGAAGCTTGTTTCCACGAATAGATCTGCTTATTTGACTCAGAGCAATAGTCTGTTTTCATGTCAGTATATGCCATTTGAGCTGTATTTAAACACAAAAATTTGATTAGAGAATCAATTTTTTCTTCTAGTTTTTTTCAAACGTGTTTGTTAAAGCTGTTCTTGTATGCAACAATGTCAGATCACTGACAGGAAAATAAAACTTTAAAATAAAAGCCAGCAAAGGGGAGAAAAGGCTATTTAATATCCTGATACTTCCCCTCTGTATGGCATTTAATTTGTATACAGTACATACATTTCTAATTACAGTTGCTAATTTATCTTCCAGTAAAAATATTTTAAGTTGCTTTACAAAAAGAATTCAATGAGAATTGTACTGCAAATAGTTCACAATGATTTGTGTACATAATCTGAGTACTCAAGCCTTAAAACAGCCTTTATAAGATGGGGCAGTGGCATTCCTCTCAGTTGTGGGTGGGTGAGACACACACCAAACGGGGGTCACCGAAAACCATTCAAGATTTGAACTGGAGATGTCTTGAATCACACCTGCTACCAGGGTGGGATTCAACTACGGTACGTTTTACTCAGAGTAGACTCACTGAAATTAATGAGCTTAACTAAGGCCTTGCCCACACTCCCACTTTCCCCACAGCTTTCCTCTGGGAAAACTCACTCTTTTCTGTTGAATCGGAGCAAACATCAATGGGGGTTTCCATGGATTGATGTTTGCTCCAATGCAGCAATCAATAGTGGGTTTTCTTGGAGAATGTGGCAGGGCAAACTGCTCAGAGCTGTGCTTTCTAGGTGAAGTGTGGACGAGCCTTAAGAGCTATTCACTTCAATAGGCCTACTCTGAGTAACACCTAGTTGAATAATAATAAATTTATTATTTATACCCCACCCATCTAGCTGGGTTTCCCCAGCCACTGTGGGCTGCTCTCAACAGAATATTAAAAACACATCAATCATTAAAAACTTCCCTAAACAGGGCTACCTTCAAATGTCTTCTAAAAGTCAGATAGTTGTTTATTTCTTTGACATCTGATGGGAGGGTGTTCCTCAGGGTGGGTGCCACCACCGAGAAGGCCCTCTGCCTGGTTCCCTGTAACTTGGCTTCTTGGAGTGAGGGAACCCTCAGAAGGTCAGCACCAACACTTTGAATTGTGCTCAGAAACATACTGGGAGCCAATGTAGGTCTTTCAGGACCAGTGTTAAATGGTCCCAGTGGCTGCTCCCAGTCACCAGTCTAGCTGCCACATTAGTTGTAGTTTCTGGGTCACCTTCAAAGGTAGCCCCACATAGAGCGCATTGCAGTAGTCCAAGCGGGAGATAACCAGAGCATGCACCACTCTGGCGAGACAGTCCGCAGGCAGGTAGGGTCTCAGCCTGCGTACCAGATGGAGCTGGTAGACAGCCGCCCTGGACACAGAATTAACCTGCGCCACCATGGACAGCTGTGGGTCCAAAATGACTCCCAGGCTGCACACCTGGTCCTTCAGGGGCACAGTTACCCCATTCAGGACCAGGGAGTCCCCCACACCCGCCTGCCCCATTTCCCCCGAAATAGTACTTCTGTCTTGTCAGGATTCAGTCTCAATCTGTTAGCCGCCATCCATCCTCCAATACCACCATCAGTATCTGGGGAATTTATTTCTTAGTATAAACCCAAGCAGCAGCTAAGGAAGAGATTATACGATTTGGGTCAATCAATCGTTTTAGGTTGGCTGCATTCTGCTCAGATTTTGAAGCTCCACTGATGCGGCCCAGCGTCTTCCTTAAAGAGTCTCTTGCAACTGTGCTTCAGTTCTGGGAGTATATTTGAGGAAGGGAGGTTTGCATATATTTGCTATTTCATGTTTACTTTTTTTGGCATAAACAGCCTGTGTGGATTTGATTAACTTCACTTTTAAAAGAGTGACTCCACCAACACGCAGGTTGGGATGCCAAACATTTTGGAGTCTATGGCTCTGCTCAGCCACCCCTGGGAGACAGCTTTCAAATCCTGTGGCAGGAGATGCAAGGAGTCTGAAGGCAAAGGCACATTTTGAGCAAGCAGTTTTCTGTGACTGCATTGTGGTAGAGAGAGAGCAAGGCGAGAGACATAACAAGCCTCTCACGTGACCTTAAACTCCCATCAAGTTCAGCATATTCTTGTCAGTATTTTCCAGTTTCACTGGGGTATTTTGACTCAGCGATTGTGGATTTGCTGACATAGCAACCAGCCTTCCTTCAGGTTGAACCAAGGTCATGTGATGTAACAAGTACATAATACTGTTAGTGCAGACATCTTCACCTCTGGTATTAACGCCACATTGAACGTTTGGAATTATTCCCTTACTGTCTCCTGCCTGTCTGAAGCCCCAAAATCATGCTTTTTGCAGGCTAGTCAATTTATTCACTAGATCACATTTTTTAACCGTTTTCTTTGGTCAACCAGTTTAAAATCTAGCATACAGGCCTAATTCTGTTCTGCACCAGAGCCTGAAAATGCCTGCTGTTTCTATTAATAGCAAATTTGGTCTAAACAGAGCTCCATTTTCTCAAGCTGCAGACTAGAAAGCCAAACCACCAACGCTGTACTGTTCCAATGAATGATGTTTGTAGGGCTTCTCCAGATGACTTATTTATTGAGCGTTCATCCTGATTTGCTTGCACAAAGCTTATGCAGAGGTTAGATTAAATTTGTTCACAGTGAGGTTATACAATAATGAGCACTCATCCTGATTTTCTCGCAGAGGTTTATGCATCTTCCTGTTAAGCATTCAGTCATTCTAACTTCTGAATGTCTTTTTCTTTCTGAACTGCAAAAAGTCCATTTCTTTTTTAAAAGTGGATTTGTTGCACTTGGGCAACAGAGCTTTAAACAGTGCTGGTGCTTAGAAGCAGAGGCTCTCAGAAACCAGTGGTGGTGGGAATCTTATATATATAATTTATAACAAGTGCAATTGTAATTGTAATTTCCTTCCATGGTTCAATCTCAGAACTACTAAAACAGCAGACTCATGCAATTAAAACAAATATGCACCTTTATATTATAAATAAATATAACAAAAATTTGGTATCAAGGTGTCTTGAAGGGTAAACAGAAATATTATTGTACTTGAAAAGTCTCAATACTTAAATCACTTCTCTTTTTGTATTAGCAATAAAAAGGCATCTTTTGTTGCAATCACTCTCCAGATGGGCTCCATCCATATATTCTTTTATGGAGTCACAGAGGGGCAATTCTATGATTCTTTAAAGCACAAGAGGGCAGGATATAAGAGGAGAAGAAATGATATTTAAAATGCTTAACTAAGTATGCGCAAACTCTCAAATTGCAACTCTTCACATCATTATTAAAGAAGCATAAACAATGAAGCTACCTTTATTTGATTTATTAAATTTATTAAATTTGTATACCACACTTCACCCGAAGATCACAGTACAGTTCACAGCACAAAAACACAAACTGAGAATACAAAATATATAACATTTATGAAGGATAATGCTGTCAATGGCTGTGAGTCCAGAAGACTTGGGGCCTGGACTGACTCCATCTGCAAAAGCTGAGGCTGCTGAACAGACTCTTGGGCTGGGGGATTGCTTAAGTGCTTTGGGGTGTTGCTGTTGTCAATATTAATTTTTGTCTCTTTATTTTAGATCTTATTCTGATTTATGTGGAAATTGTTTAATTTGGTTGTGTACTTTTGATGTTTCAGTTACTGTTTATTACTTTTGTTACGTTTGTAATTATGTAATTCTTTTTTTCATGCTGTAAGCTGCCTTGAGCATGGTTTGAGCTATGGAAAGGCAACAACAAAGAAATAAAATTATGTATGGAAGAGTGTGCCTTCAAGGGTTAAAGTTAAACCATCGGAGTTTAGCGCCTGCTGTGGCTGGAGAGACCAAGACAGGAGAGAGATGCTTTATTGCAGCTGGGACAGATGAAGGTGTCTGGTTTTGCTGCTGTAAGCTGCCTTGAGCATGATTTGAGTTGTGGAAAGGCAGCATACAAATAAAATGATGTATTTATCTGTATGCATCCATGGCTGCTCCTATAACAGCTGTGTTCTACCTCCGCTGTCAGAGATAGCAAACAGCTGAATACCAGTGGCTGGGGAGAGGGCTTGCAGACTTTGTGTGGGCATGTGGTTGGCCACCGTGAGAACAGAGTGCTTTCTGCCTGATCAACCTGGGCTTTTCTTATGTTCTTATGAATGCTCAATAAACAGGTCATCTGAAACCCCTGAAGTTTCCTTACTGTGAGGGTTTCCTTCAGCCTCTTCCTACATTTACTGCGGGTGTTGGGAGGCACCCATTGGCCATCGCTGAAATTGCAAGCACCATAAACTCATTTTGACACAATTCGGTTCCTTATGAGCATGCTTTTATAAATGTACATTAAGCTGGTACACCATAGCAGACTTTTAAAGAGCTGCCCTAGGGACTAGTATGGCATACACTATATGTGTATCTCACCAGGGGGGTTGGGAATGATTAATTGCTGTTTACATATATCCAAGAATGTAAAATGTGGCGGGCTCTTAATTACATGCTGTGCCACACACTCTCTTGTGCTACTCCCACAATTAAATTCTGGTTTTAAACTAAATAAGCATTTATTAATGTTCTGTCCTATCCCCACCTGAAATCCTTAGAGGTGTAAAAAAAGATTTTTTAAAAAATTGAACCCCCACTACTCAGTGAATTACTCACTGCCATACTGTACAATATACTGCCAATGGTGTTCCGTTAGAAAAGCAAATGTTTATCAAAACAAGCATAATCTTTAAAAAACAAAAGGTTGACCAACTGATGGTCTGCAGACCATACGCAACTTGTCTCATCATTTTATCTGGCTCTCAGTGGACCTACACAAATTTTAACTTGGGTTAACTTGTTTTACAAAAGAGGATAATGGCATTCAGAAGTTGTAAGTGAAAATCAGACCCACCATAGTGTTTCATTTATTTTTAACTATTCAATGCAATGCCCTGGCAGTGTCCCAGCCAATATACTCCATAATGATGAGATGCTTTCTGTTAGATGCTGCCAAAATTATTTGAGGATCTGGGGATCTTGAGGAGGGCAGGGAATCAAGCTGTATGGCAAAAGAGGCTTCTGGTCTTGGACCACCATTTGCAGAGCCAATAAACCTGTATGAATATTGTAATTAGCAATCACAAATCTAAAAGAGCGTCACTATGGAGTGGTCACAATTTTGTGGTAGAGCACATGCTATGCTTGCAAAAGGAACCTGTGGCATCTCCCACTAAAAAGAAGCCAAGCAGCAGGGCTGCCTGAGACTAGGGCCAGCTTAATACCTTTTGGCACCTGAGGTGAACCACAAAATGGTGGGGGCAGCAGGGAAGGGGGGATTGGAAAAGGGGGAAGGAAGAGCTACATGTGCTGTGTTCCTTGGAGACTGAATCAACTGCCCCTGGGGATCACTTCACCTTGCCTCTTGGGCGGGCCAGCCTTGCCTGGGACATCCTGCGTTGGGCTACAAGTCTGCTTGCCCTTCAGTACAGGACTTCTTTCATTCTCTTTCCACATAGGTTTGAAACAGCTCCCATCACTCAGCAGCATTTCATCAAGTGCCTCGTCATGCCTGCAAGATGATTTAATTAGTAGGGGAGCCTTACAAAAGAAGAAGGTGGGAGAAAGGGAGGTGGGAACGAAGATGCCCTCTATGAATTCAACAGCCACCTGAGACTACCACCCCCTTTTCTGAGCATTTTCGATATTAGCATAATATATTTCTACAGCTTTAAGTCATGCATGGCAGCTTACCCAAGAGCCCCAGACTGTTCCAGCAAGCAGCTGCTGTAGTTCTGGGGTGGGTGAAGGTAATGCATTCTCAGCTTTACTCAGGTACCTTCATAGGGCTTTGGCACATTTGGAAGTTATTTTAGTTCTCACTCCCTAAGTGAGATTTTTGTATTATCCACCTAAGGGGGCAGGGGCTGAAAGAGTGGCTTGCAATTTCATGGCTGAGGTGACCCTTGAACCAGCGATTCACCAGCTCACTCTTGGGGATATTAAAGGGTTTTTGCTTTTATTCGCTGATTAGCCACCTAAACATTAAACTACATTGGTCGAAATCATTGGTCTTCAACTTGTGGTTCAGGACCCATTAGTGGGTTATGGCCTGATCCAAGGTGGGTCATAACACGAGCAATGGAGGCAGCAAAGTGTGCTGGGTCTGTATAAAGGCAGAGAAGGGTGGCATGTCTTGTAGCCTCCCCCTGCTTTTCTCCCAAGTCAAGCAAGAAGAAACATGGCTGGGTGGACAGACTGAGGAGCGAATGTAGTAGCCCTTTCTGCTTGCTATCAGCAAAAGGAGTTCACAATCTGGACTCTGTAACAGTGAGCATTAGATTAAACCTAATGTGCCCCAAATGCATAGATCTATCACAAGCACATCAACAAGCCCCAGACAAGCCCATAGGAGCAGCCACTCAGCAATATTTACTATTCTGTAAGATGAGTGCATGCACAGTATTTTTGAGGTACCCTTCTGTCAGCAGCCCAGGCTGCCGTAATTAGCTTGAAAATTTATTGCAAAACAATTAGCTTTCATGTGCATGTATGAGCTTTCATGTGCATGCACATTTCTTCAGATGACTCACAGGTCATTGACCCTTATGGGGAGTGTTTCCTGCAGCCACAGAATATCCGGAACCTATGACCTTTATGTTTGTTTTGTTTCCTACTATCTTTCCCATTCGTCTACTCCTGGGACTCATGGGGTTAAATGACTCCTCTTCCGGTGAGTCAATGCTCCCCCCTCCTGCTTTCTACGCCTGCCTGTGCTTCTTTGGAGAGTTGGCTTCTCTCCAGCCAGCTCCTCTGCATTCCATTCCTTGCCGGAAGAGGGGGAGTTGATAGATGACTGCTTCCAGCTGTCTGTGAGGAATGCGAGCCACTCTGATGCTGTGCTCCTATACCTTGGGCAGAGGTGTTCATGACACCTTCCCACTGAAGCATCTCACTTAACCTGATTTATTCCTAGTTCATTTCTTTATTCCAATCATTATATGCAACCTTTCATATCAAAGCCCTACAAAGATTGCACAGAATTTCATGTGAGCTTTAGCAGGCCTTTCCATATAATGTAGTAGGAGGGAATTTTGCAGAAGTCATTGAAATGGTACAGAAAACCTCTAGCCCAGGGGTAGGCAACCTAAGGCCCGTGGGCCTGATGTGGATTCTCAATCTGGCCCATGGACGGTCCAGGAATCAGCATGTTTTTACATGAGTAGAATGTGTGCTTTTATTTAAAATGCATCTCTGGGTTATTTGTGGGGCATAGGAATCCGTTCATTTCCCACCCCCACCCCCCAAAATATATAGTCTGGCCCCCCCACAAGGTCTGAGGGATGGTGGACCGGCCCACAGCTGAAAAAGGTTGCTGACCCCTACTCTAGCCTGTACATTATATAAGGGTTAAAAGGTAAAGGACCCTTGACAGTTAAGTCCAGTCACGAACAACTCTGGGGTTGCGATGCTCATCTCACTTTCAGGCCGAGGGAGCTGACGTTTGTTCGCAGTTTGTCCGGGTCATGTGGCCAGCATGACTAAGCCGCTTCTGGCGAAACCGGAGCAGCGCACGGAAACACCATTTACCTTCCCACGCTACCTATTTATCTACTTGCACTTTGATGTGCTTTCGAACTGCTAGGTTGGCAGGAGCTGGGACCGAACAACGGGAGCTCACCCCGTCGCGGGGATTAGAACCGCAGACCTTCCGATCAGCAAGCCCAGGGGTCAGCAAACTTTTTCAGCAGGGGGCCGGTCTGCTGTCCCTCTGACCTTGTGAGGGGCTGGACTATATTTTTTTTGGGGGGGGGGGATGAACGGATTCCTATGCCCCACAAATAACCCAGAGATGCATTTTAAATAAAAGCACACATTCTACTCATGTAAAAACAGATTCCCAGACCATCCGCGGGCCGGATTGAGAAGGCAATTGGGCCACATCCGGCCCATGGGCCTTAGTTTGCCTACCCATGGGCAAGCCCAAGGCTCAGTGGTTTACACCACAGCGCCACCCCCGTCCCACTATATAGCTAATGGAATTTCCCTTTCTAAAGCAGTTGTGAAAGTCTATCTGGTATCGTGTAAAACAGAGCCCATACTTTTCATTGGTCTTGTCACACCTCTCAGTCCGAACTTCAATTGCCAAAACCATGCCCTTCTCCCATCCTGACCTCATGACCTCTGGCTCCACCAGCTCTAAGCCACCCTGAGGTCTCCTGCCATCTTCCATGACTCTACCCTTGATTCTCCCTTGCTGCTCATACTTTCCAAAGTGGGTGATTTCTCCAGAACCCAGATAAAAAAACTACAGTGCAAAAATATTTCACTTCCAAATCAACCCTGAGACAGTCTTCTCAAACAGCCGATGGTGCAGATAAACATTACTAAAGTCAATTGGACTACCGGTACTCATGAATACAATTTTTAATTGCATCTTTATGGCAGAAACAACCCATCAAACTTGGGACATTCAAATGTATCTTTCCAAACAATCTTTGCTGTACACAATAAATACAGCTCACCGTTATTTGGCATGTGGACATCCTTTCCAAGTGAAAGCATGACTATAAAAAGTTATTTCAGGACTGACTGCTGATCTTGAACGCAAGGAAGAAATCTTCAAGGGAAAACTGGATATAATACTCAGTTATCAGTAGATATACATTACTCTGGATCTCATGTTGGTCCTGGGTGAATGAAGTCGAGTGAGGAGTTCTATTTCCATCTGTAGAGAATGAACACAATGGCCAACACTATGCCCATCAAAAGAATGTCTAGTGATGGACTATAGCCTGTGCAGCATTGTTTTGTTTGCGAAGAGATATGAATGTCCCAAGTTTGATTAGTTGTTTTACCAGAAAGATGTAACTATGCCAACTTACCTGGGTGTCAGGCGTGGAGTATCTTCTCCTCCCCAGGTGGCCTCAGAGGCAAGAAAAATAAACAGTTCATATTTTATGGCTTTTTATTCAGTCATCTGGTTGCAAGACAAAAGATTCATGTCTCCACACATAGATTTTGGCTACTCTGAGCCCCTCCTCTTCCATCCCCAACAACATCCTGCAAATCTATGGGAAGTCCCAGGAGTCATACTCCTTTGCATCCTTTGTTCTTGAATGCCCTTGGTGAAGGAGGACCTTCCATACTCTCCAGGGAGGTCTCGGCTGGCTGCTAACTCCCCCTCCTCCTCCACTATCTGTAGCTAGGCCATTTCTTCACACAGCTGTGAAGCAGTCCTGTCTCCTTCTCCTTCTGAAACTGCTGGAGAGGAGCCAATCAGACCGAGGGCTCATTTCCCATTCCTCTGTTCAGTCCAGTCCCCGACACTGGGTGGGACTATCTCTGAGCTGATTTGCAAACTTCCCCAAGTCTACATCTCCTAGCTGCAATAGGCAGGTGGTATCCAGAAGTGAAACGTTTTGGCCCTACCTGTTGCTAAGGCCCTGCACCATTTCGCAAATCCATCATCTCAACCCTTTAGATCCTCAGCTGAAGCAAAGATTAAAATAAATGCAACTTGTGGAGATGTTTACCCTTTACCTCACCACCATTTTTGTCTTGCTCGTACGTGGCATGTAATTACAACTGTAGACTTCTTGCGGCAAACATCACCTTTTTCTTCTAAAGCATTATGCAGGTATATTCCAACAGTGGCCAATAAAATAATTTTTATAACTATTTATCAAATATAAACAACTTGTGCTTCGTTTGGAAAAGATGGTAACTAGGATAAATAAAGTTCTTATTCAACAATTAATGAAAATAAAATTGCAGTTTACATTCACATCAGATTTGGCAAATACATAGAACAGATCAACATGTTTTGTCCAAAGGTTGGGAAGTGCCTAACAGATTCCCAACTGTCTGAAAATATATTGTACTTTAGAAAAACTCTGTGCTCCAAGCTTGTTGACAATGATACATCTCGGGTCAGTATATAGATCCCATCGTTGTGTAGTGTACAAGTCAAATTAAGACCGGATTTTGACGTGTTTTCTTTGAGGTAGAGCCATTCTCTGGTGGCAGTGTTATAAGACTGTACTGTTAACATGTCCTCATTCTGGCTAGATTTTTTTTTTGATCCCAGTTCATGGATGCAGCCTCCAACAATATAGATAGTTTCCTCCACTGATAGCATCTGCTGCTTGCGGATATGGATGTCACACAATTCAAAGGTGGTCCAGTTGTCAGAGCTGGGACAGTACTGCAAGATATTCAAGTTCCGGTCTGCAACAGAGAAGATATTAAGTACAGAAAACTTAAATCCAACCTATTTGTACATTGGGGCCTACAACACCTGGTGGTTAAAAGGTCTGATTTCAAGTCAGTTTCCTTTTTCAAAAATGTGAAGAAAGCTTGATTACTGTCCTCTGCAGAGTAGGCTATTGCTGCACACTTTTCCTGCTTCTCTCTCATTTTCTAGTCCTTACAATATCTGTAGCTTGGTCTTCCTTTTGCCCTAGCAACCAGGATGCATCTTTCCTGCAGTGGGTTCATCTGATATTAGGTACTCCCTAGAATTTATACTACGCAAATACACAAGCACACCACACAAGTGTGAGTGGACGTTAAAGAATTCAACCCACCCAAAATTACTGTGCAAAATGTGAAAACTTTGCAAAGAGGCTTAGATGTGTCTCCTAACACCAGGTTCTCATTATGAATTCACTGTATAGTTAATTTACAGTACAATGGGATGTATGTCTACTCAGAAGTAAGTCTCTTTGTATTTAATGGGACTTTTTCCTAGATAAGTGATAAAAGATTGCAATCTAGGCTTGGACAGGCATTGGGGGAAAACAGGGTTCTTGAGCCTTTAACAGCTGTGTGGCGGGCATAAATCCAACAGGTTAAAGCTTTTCTAGTATAGAGATATGATTATGGGAAATATTTCACCTGTTCACATTCTGTCTGTCAGACATTTTATTACATATGTGGCCACTGATTTATTTTTGGGCCCTCAACTGAGACTCACTTCATAATATCAATACAATGTTTAAAGGGAAAAAAATCAACAGGTTTTCAACCTCACCACACCACATGCTTAATATCAGTCAACACTAATTCTCTTGCAATTTTCCTTAAATGTCCTGTCAAAGTCACACTCAAGATGGTGAAAAGACAGGGTTGTTGATTTTTTACAACCTTTCAGTGTGTCTTTATAGCTTAAGTAACAGCTGTTTGACTTATAAAGGTAAAGGGACCCCTGACCATTAGGTCCAGTCGTGACCGACTCTGGGGTTGCGGCGCTCATCTCACATTATTGGCCGAGGGAGCCGGCATACAGCTTCCAGGTCATGTGGCCAGCATGACTAAGCCGCTTCTGGCAAACCAGAGCAGCGCACGGAAACGCCGTTTACCTTCCTGCTGCAGCGGTACCTATTTATCTACTTGCACATTGACATGCTTTCGAACTGCTAGGTTGGCAGGAGCTGGGACTGAGCAATGGGAGCTCACCCCGTCGCAGGGATTCAAACCACTGACCTTCTGATCAGCAAGCCCTAGGCTCTGTGGTTTAACCCACAGTGCCACCCGTGTCCCGTTTGACTTATACTGTAATACTAAAATAAGGTATTGAAAAGTAACCACAAACATTGCTCTTAAAACACACTGCTTATTAAATTGAATATTGAACATGCCAAAGAGCATACAAGTGTTAAAATAACACTATTCTTTTCTAGTACGGTACTTCTCTTACCTCTTGTAGTGTAGCCTCCCATGACATAGATCTTGCCCTGGCACTCACAGGCTGAGAATTCTGCAAGGGGGGCTGGTAAGGATGCTGCCAGGTTCCACCAGTCGTGCTCTGGGCTGTAACACTCAACATTGGAGAGGAATTGCCCACCAATGGCATACAACTTCCCACTAACAGCCAACAACTTGAAATTAGACCTATAGATAAAACAGTCGGAGAGTTAAATCATTGAATTATAAATTTTAAAGTATGGCTGCAAGAAAACCTCAAACTGGAGCTTTGACAACAATTTCAGCACAAGGGAGAAGGGGTTCAGCCCAGGAATTAAAACCCAAAACTGACATCACAGAAATGATTATGGAATTATGAAAGGAGCTTAGGGAAAATGCTAAGGGTTAGGGTATATATTAAAAACACCACACATTGTGATTGAAGTCTACCATCCCACGGAGAAGAGGTGGATGCTAACTTCCTGATACAAATGAGAGCTGTTTCAGGGAAGGAAAGATGAGTAGTCCTGGGGAACCTTTACCCCACCATCTGCTAGGAGACAAACTCAGTTCTAAGTATGGGATACCCAACAGTCCTGACAACTTCCTCTTTCAGAAGGAACAAGAAGATCATGAGTTGATCTTAACCAGTAAGACAGTTCTTTAATGGGGCAGGAACTCTGGGAGGATGTGACCATGTAAGGCTGGAATTTATGATCTTATGGAAAGCCAAAGCATAGTCAGATGTGTACCTCACAGAGTTTAGAATTGCTAGGCAGGATCCCGTGGCTGGATGTCCTTACAAGGAAAGGTGTCAAAGATGGATGGGAATTCCTGGAGGAGGGATTACTAAAGGCACAATCACAAGCAATTCTGATGAGAAGGGAAAATGAGAGACATCTCTTTTAAAAAGCTGATGTGGCTGCAAAAAAGGCATAGTGAGGAGCTGAAAATAAAATGGACTTCTGTAAGAAATGAAAGAGGACAGGTCACAGAGGGCAGACTTCTTAGGGAGGGACAGTGTCAAAAAAGCTAAATCTTAGAATAAGCCAAGGCAAGCAAGGGATCATGATTTCCCCAGGAATTTCTGAAGCAAGAGGAAGAGGAAAGAAATTGTAGGCCCACTGCCTGGTGAAATGGGGTGAAATGTTAACAGGGCAACACCTCAGCTGCTGTATAGCTTCCAAATTCTTCCACATTCTTCCAAAATGGGGATTTTTTGTAATCTCACATTAATGTGACTGGGAAAGGGTGATGATTGCTGTCCAAGACTTGCAGAGCTGCCATTGGCAGGGAGAACAGAAAGTACTGAAAATCAAATTCCAATGAAAAGGACCCAAAAAATCAATTGTGCCACAGCATCTGTTTCAGCCTGGTTTCCTCACATACCAGAGATAACTTTGGAAGCCCAAAGTTATGTGGGAGGTGCTACAATTGCTGCTACTTTCCATATACGGTTCATCCCTGCTGGAAACTGGAGCAGTGTTGGCCAAACTGGAGCCGAAAAGGGTCATCTCCCCCCCCCTAGTGTGTGAGGGCAGGGCTGGTAAGGGATGTGAGGGGAGAGAGCACAGAGCTTCAGACTCTCTCCGCATACTGCTAATTATCTGAGTTATCAATCACCGAAGGAGGTTCAAACGTAAGCAAGAGTTTTAGAAAAAGTGACTTTCATTCCATACGGAATATTTGTTCTTTCAGCAGCAATGTGACTCTGAAAAGCAGGATGCATATTTGCAGCTTGCCGGCTGGGTGGGTGTGGCATGGAGAGAAAAGGTTCAATAGTTTTGAAGCCTGACTTTGCTGACATTTGCAATTAGGTCACCCTGTACATTTCCACCCACCAATACAATTTCCCTGCTGAAAGCATCTGAGCTAGCCATGCAACAAAATGTGAGCAAACAGCAGTGACTTCAAATGGGCACCAGCACACCTGCCTTGTTTTGTTTAAATTCAAGAGATTTAGACTAGTATAATATGAGGCTAGTAGAAAAACCACAGTCAGAAATCTTTTTTTAAAGAATAGTTTGCAGGTGGTAGACATGACATGCAGATGTGCAGCTTGTAGGTTCTGTAAGGTGAGAGGCTTATCTCTGTTGGGGAAATTTAAAATGTGGTATTTGCCGTTTTCCACCTGCCTTTCTCACCAATGGAGGTCTTCAGAAGCTACAGCTGGAGCCCAACAGTGGAGGTCCACAATCAGGGCATGACGGAAGCAGCATTCCTCTGTTCAGTAGAGTAAACCCAACGGAAGGTAAGGTGAGCCACCAGTTTCGCAAATCTTTAGGCTTAATGAATTTGCCCCTTATCAAACCACTAGAAGTGGTCCAACCATAAGAATGGGTAAAAGAGCCCTTCACTTTGGTTGCACTCTAATATATTTGGAGCACCAAAGAGACACAGGAAACAATTCGCCTATGTGAGAGATAAATGGAGCACACCCTTCGTCCGAGACAAGGGCAGCAAACATTTTTATTCAGCTCAAGTGCCATATTCCCACAAGGGCAACCTTCCAGAGGCAAACCTGATCTCAAGATCTCCCTCCAATTGGATGAGTTGCTGATCTCCATCAAGCCAGTTTGCTCTTCAAACTATCTTGGCTTTTCCACACCTCACACTGAAAAATGCTTCCATTTATTCCAAACTGAAAAGAAAGAAGTTACTTGGCGTATCTATGGCTTTACCTTTTCTGGTTCATCGAGGCCAGGGGGCTCCACTCATTCAGGCAGGGGTTGTAGCAGTGGGCGGCCGAGATCTCCTGGCTGCTGAGCCGGTAGCCGCCCACGAGGAACAGGTAGTTGTCCAGCACGGCCGAGCCGTAGCCGCGCACGTTGGCCAGCTCCGGCGGCGGGGGGCCGGCCAGCGGGATCCACCTGCGGGCGCCCTCGTCGTACCTGCGCATGGAGCCGCCGGGCGCGTCCTCGTCGGGCGAGGCTCCCGCCAAGTGGCCCAGCGCCACCAAGGCGGCCGCGCCTTCCGCGCGCCTTTCCCGCAGCTGCTGCCTCAGGGCGCCGGGCAGCAGCCGCGAGCGCCGGGCCTCGGGCCTGCGGAGCACCTGGTGGAAGCGGGCGGCCATGAAGGCCACGCAGGCGGCCTGCAGCTCCTGCAGCCCGTACACGTGCGCCAGGTGGTGCAGCTGCAGGCAGTTGCGCAGCGTCACCTGCGAGGCCAGCCGGCGCAGCAGCGGGGTCACCTGCAAGTAGCAGGCGGCCTCCACCAGCGCCTCCAGCCCCGCCGCTTCCCCCTCGCCGTCCCGCTCCAGGCTCGCCAGGCGAGACGTGCGGATGAAGTCCAGCACCAGCTCCAGGCCCCGCGCGCGCAGCCCCCCGCGCAGCTCCTGCACCTCCGCCGCCGCTTCGCGCATCCCCGAGCGGTAGAGCGCGCGGAAGTAGTCGCTCTGCTCCAGCAGCTGCCTCTTGCCCACCGGGAAGCACCGCTCGCCCAGGCGGATCTGCACCACCGCCTCCTCCTCGTCCTCCTCCTCCGGCCGGGGCCGCTGCGCGCGGGCCATCGCCATCTCAGCAGCAGCAGCAGCAGCAGCAGCAGCCGCGCTCCGCCTCCGCCCGCGGCTTCCGCGCCTCCCCCTGCCTGCCTGCCTGCCTGCCTGCCCTCCCCTCACCGCGGCTGCCGGGGAGGCGCCGCGAGCTCGGCCGCGCTTGCCCTCGTCGCTGCCGGCCGGGCTCCCCGCCCAGAGGAGGGCTGCTTGCTCCTCGGCTCCTTCGCGACCGGCCGAAGGAAGGCGGCGTGTCAGGACTCTCCCCGCGGCTTCCCTCCGAGGGCTGCCTGCAACCCAAGACACTGGGCGCCGGAGGGAACAAGGCAGGAAGAAAGAAGGAGCTCCTTTGCGGGGATCTACGCCCGCAGGTGGCGCTGTGGTCTAAACCACGGAGCCTCTCGGGCTTGCCGATCAGAAGGTCGGCGGTTCGAATCCCCGCGACGGGGTGAGCTCCTGTTGCTCCGTCCCAGCTCCTGCCCACCTAGCAGTTCAAAAGCACGTCAAAGTGGAAATAGATAAATAGGTCCCGCTCCGACGGGAAGGTAAACGGCGTTTCCATGCGCTGCTCTGGTTTGCCAGAAGCGGCTTAGTCATGCTGGCCACATGACCTGGAAGCTGCCTGCGGACAAACGCCAGCTCCCTCGGCCAGTAAAGCGAGATGAGCACCACAACCCCAGAGTCGTTCACGACTGGACCTAACGCTCAGGGGTCCTTTACCTTTACTAGCCCGTGGACTCTGCCACCTGAGATGGTCGCCTCCCATGGCAGGAGTGCCCACCTGAATAAAAGGGCCCCGCCCATGCAAGGGATCTCAAGACAGAGACCCATCAGAATGGCTGAATCTTGGAAGTAAATCACCTTAAACTGAGTCGGGGTCAGGAGGAAAGATGTGAACATGAAGCCTCACAGAAAATAAACTTTGCTAACTTAAATTTACTTGGCAGATTGGTTAAAAAGAAGATAAAATTCTTCAATCATTGGGCAGCCCAATTTGACTTGCTTTTGATAGAATGAAGTAAGTGCACTTTAGCAAACTAGTAAGAATGCCAAGTGGTCCATGCCTTAGATTTTCTACACGCGTGGCCACAATTATATTTTTATTTGTTACACAGCACTTGACCTATCTGTGCCTTGCTCAATATTTGTATTTCATTACGGATGTTCAAAAAGTTTGCAGGTCTGTTCTCAGGTATTTCAGGAGGCAAAAGCCCAGCCATCTTCTTTTCACAGTAGGTATTCTGCACGGATCAAGGAGCTCTGCGCTCACCAAGGCACAGAAAGGTAGGATGTGTTCCCAGATCGTGGCTGTGACATTCAATCCGTTTGTTGTAGCAAGTAAAAGGCTGCAGAATGGAATTTCTTTGTGCCTGCCTCAGGTGAAGAGGGCTCCCTAGCAGTCTAAAACCAGGGTCAGGTGGGTAGAAAACCTCTTCTGTATGGGCTCATTCCATTAAGGTCATGCAGTGTGAGGGCTTTTTGTTCTGTGAAGCACAGAATGGTGTCTTATTGCATACCATGGGTCTCTCTGCCCTCGCTGCAATATGCTATTGCGTTGCCAAGATGGATTGTAGTTTACAGCATAATCTTAGTTCACAATTGCACTGCTTGATCAGGCCAAGTTCCATCCAGTCCAACACTAAGACAGTGGCCAGCCAGATGCTTCTGGAAACATCTACTGTTCAGAGATAGACTGCCATGGGACATGGAGGTTCAGTGTAGCTTGTGGTGACTGGTTTCTTAACCTAATTATGCCCTGCATCACAAACTTCCCTTTGTCTAGAAAAACATAATATACAAAAATTAGATCATTTATTTTATTTAGAAAAATTAGATCAAAATATTCTCTTAATCAAAATATTCTCTAAGTGGTGTACATAATAAAATTATCAATGAAACACAGATAGATCAGCAAAACTTTTAAAGACAAATCTACACAATTAAATTATGTGTATACATAATAAAAATGGTACCTAAGAAGAGCCCTGCTGGATCAGACCCTGTGCCCATCTTCTCACAGGGGCCAACCAGAAGCCTGCGGGAAGCACACAAGCAAAATCTGGGTGTAACAGCAGAGTTCTTCTGAATTCTGAAGCCCAACCCACACAGCTAGACATGGACATTTAGTTGGAAGTAAATCCCTTTAAACTGAGGGGCCCAGTTTCTGTATGACCAGGTCTTTGAATATCAGCATTGCCACTACATCATTGGTACTTTAAGCCTGAAGTCCCAAGCGCACGTGGATATGGAGATGTGTGGCTGCATCTGTTTTTCTAATGCAGGAGCCAGAGAGAATTCAGATCAGGATTGTGAATTCTCTTATTGATTATGGAAACAAAAGCCTATGCATATACATACTTTACCTGCTGAGGGAAATAGTAGCTTTATATGTGATTTTCATCAGGGAAAATATCCCCGGACGAAAAAGTTGAGCCCCTCTTGCTCACCTCACCCCCACCCCCACCCCCGCTATGGCCCTGTCAGTTCTGGTTTCACCTGAAGCCAGACTGAAAGAAGGTAAAGGGTTCTCTGTTCGCCAGACCTCATGAACAAAGAACCAATACATTGGGTCAATGTATGGCCTTTATTGGCCAGTATCAGGTTGACATGGTTTCAGTTGTCTTTGGCTCTTTGGCAGGAAAGGGGTTAACAGCCAGGCACTGGCTCTCAAAGGAGAGTCATTCTGCTATTGTCAGCTCAGGCAGATAGGGAGAGTGTGCAAGGCACCACAGAGCGTGCTAACAATTTACAATAGACTTGCTGCTTTCAAGCAGGCATTTTAAAAATAAACCCATAGCTAGCATTAAAGCAAGTTTCATAGCTGTCAATGGAGAGTTATGCATGGATTTAGAAATAAGCCTTTTTGCATATAGTATAATCCTAGCTATCCTGCCTGCCAACAAATTCTATCCTCCTGCTTTTTCCTCTTGGAGTTACAGTCACTTCTGCAGAGTGCAGGTAAGAAAACCGATACAGTGCTTACTTCTGGTAAGTTTTGCTATAGCCATATTTGTGTTTTTAATTCTTCTGTCTAGGATACGAAGATATATTTACATTATTTTGTAATTTCCTAAGAAAAGCTCTTAGGCTCCTACAATCTTTGTCAAACCAGGACCTTGATGTATTATGCTGTTTGGGGGGATTAATACTCGTGAGTAATGGGGAAAGCAGCTTGGAGACCCGCTGAAATATTAAAAAGGGGTCTGAGTTAGATAGAGTACACTGGTCTCTCAGGGCCAGTAGGTCAGGTGAGTGCAGACATTGTTTAATGTTAAACTCCAACTCGCTGTTCCATTTACGCCTACGGGGGGGGGGCGGATTAAGGACAAGTCTACACCGTGGTGATGTTCCCCGAGCCAAGGGGAGTTAGGGAGATTGCTATAGGTAAATGATCACTCTCGGTTCTGTTATAGGTGCTAAAACCATATGACATCTCCAAAAGGTTTGGAGAGGCCAGAATGTGGTCAATAACACTCGCTCTTCTAGGTCCAAGAAAGGAGAAGAACCCCCCACCCAGACCTATCGCTATAGGTGCCATGCAGGCTATACAAGTTATGTTTCAAAGCAATCTCCAAAAGTAGGATACCTGCCGTGTTCAAAACCTTGTCACCCAGGGAATAAACCAATCTGTCTCTGGCAGGAATTGGGAATTGGAGCTGTACATATTAATGTCATTTCCTATCCTGGCATTAAAATCACCTGCCAGCAGGATGTCCAGGCCAGGAAGTTCTATTTCGGCCTTCTCCAAACATAGCTCTAAGTCATCCCAGATTTGTGACGTCTGGGAAGAGGTACTCGTGGGGGGGGGTGTAGATATTAAAACATAGAAAATCCCCTCCTATTTTGCTAGAAATAAGTAAGATTTGTAAATTGTTACTCTCCACCCACTGTTGCTGGTGAACCTTGCACTTTAGCTCGGTGGAGATAAGGGTGGCTAAGCCCGGGTCATCCCCGGGTGTTTAGTTTAATCGCAGGGGTGGCAAAAACTTCATACCCCTGCAAAGAGGGAGGATAAGAATCCAAACACCATGTCTCTTGTAAGCATACAATCTGAAATTTCATAAGGAAACCATAGAGGTCATCATCCCCCTGCTTGGACAGCCAACCCGCAACATTCCATGATAAAATATGGAAATAAGGTGATAAAGGAGATAGTGGCAGCCAGTCTCTTTTCCGATGGCGTTCTGTAGTCTGTAAATGACTAGAGATTCCTGAGCAAGAGTCACCCTCACTCAGCCCCATATGAGGATTCCGACGGGCCCTGGGTTGCTGGGCACTAATAAATGTGATGGCTTTGGTTGAAGGGCCAACAAGTTGATATGGCCGAGGGGGTCCTCGATGACACTGTTATAGGTGTCAGGATGTTCAGCATTTACTTGAAGAGCGTGAACTTCACCGGACAGTGTAGGTTGTAGGGGTAGAAGGTCAGCAACTACGTCTTGGGATGGAATACCGGTAGCTAAAGAATTAGAGTTTAGCAGATGTTGCGGCTCATGCCCACCTATTGGGCTTAAAGTAAAGGAAGCCTCCAGTTCTGGCATCGAGGCATATGAGGACGAGAGCGTTTCAGTCCGATGTTGCTTAGGCACATCACATGAAGGGGCCAGGGAGCCAAGAGGAGGGTGTAGAAAATCGATTAAATCCGTTGCAAGCGAGCTTGGATTCAGTGCAAGGCTGTCCGAGACCTGTTGGATATTGGGTTCGCCCTTGCATGAAGGCCTCGGCTCCAGCCCCCCATCCACTTGCTTTCTACAACAGTCAGGCCTAGCATCAATGCAGGCAGCGCCTGTCATGATGAGCAACGGTGTACGGAGCAAATTAGTAAACACCCTTGTAAAATGGATATGCCATTTCCTTGTACGATTGTTTAATTTTAAAATCTTTGCAGGTAGATGAGTGGATCTGAAGTTAATAACCATACTAGGATATAAAATATCAAATTTCAGGCAAAAAAAATTTCAGTCTTTCTACTTTTTTTGAAATATTCCTCACATGAAAGATTTGTATCAGAGCGTCTACTTATGCTGATAGAGAATTCAACGTCTGGAAAGGAACAGGGAGAATTATGAGAGAACTCTGGTATCAAATCTTCTTAGAAGAGGTAATGAGATAAGCATGATCTAAAGAGGCTGCAGCTGGGATATACGATGATTTTGACTGGGGGTTGTCTACACTGGAGCAAAATGTAGATTCACAGGATCCTGTCTCCCCATTACTGTCCATGCTACATGTTTACTATCCCAGTATTGTCCCAAACCTTACATTTTACCCTTTCAAGTGAGGTTTTTTTGTTCCTCAAAAAGTCTGAAAGAGCCAGGATAAAAAACAAACCTGCATTTAAAAGGGGGAAAGTCTGGGACGGGTCGAGAGGCAGCTTCTGAAATTCCCTCTTGTACACACCTATGAAAGGCGCAGGAGGCCTGCCCTCTTTCCATGACTATCCTGACACCAAATCTAAGCTCTTTAGTGCCACAAAATACAATGGGGAAAAATAAAATGGGGGGGAGAAAATAAAAAAGATTCCCTTTCTCCTTCCTGGAACCTCCTCTACTCTGTGATCTCTGAACATGTTGCATGTTTCTTGTTCCAAGATTGTTAGCATCCTGCAAAGGATGGAGAACTCCTTTTAGGAGCTAGGGTTATACAGTGGTACCTCGGTTTAAGAACAGCCCTGTTTACAAACTATTCGGTTTACGAACTCCACAAAACTGGAAGTAGTGTCCTGGTTTCCGAACTTTACCTCGGTCTAAGAACGGAATCTGAACGGTGGAAGGGCACCGGCGATGGGAGGCCTCATTAGGGAAAGTGTGCCTCGGTTTAAGAACGGTTTCAGTTTAAGAACGGACTACCGGAATGAATTAAGTACATAAACCGAGGTACCTCTGTACTGTAATGTTTTCTTGTGAGTCCTTTTAGATTAGATTAGATAGTTTATTGTTACGGTTCTCCACCAGCAGTCCTCTTATTTTATTTTTTTGTAGTATTAGCAGCAGTAGTAAACAAAAATAATAGTTGTAATAATATCATCTGCATTCTCTTTCTCTTCCATGTTAATTATGTGGGAATGTTAAGGGTAGTAGGAAAGGATATACTGTATTGAAAAAGTATTATCCTTCCTTCACTCATGCTAGTGAGTGATGTAGCAGAGCACATTCCCCTCAATATAGCTGGAAGCTTGTTTGCAGATTCGTTTGAATCTTTTAGTTAAGATTATTTCCTGGTGTCCCCTTTAATCCCTCTTAAAAGAATAAAGACACAAGGGTCTTTCTGAGTAAAGTAACAAAAAAATTACTCACATTTCAGTTCATATGATCCCTGAAAGGCAGGCTTTACTTAGTGGTTACACATAGAAACTGTGAGTTCATCTCCTAGGGCAGGCATGGCCCAACTTGGCCCTCCAGCTGTTTTGGGACTACAGTTCCCATCCTCCCTGACTACTGGTCCTGTTAGCTAGGGATGATGAGAGCCAGCAGACAGTAAAAGTTACATTAAGATAACAAAATGGCTGCAGGAGAGCAGCATGGCAGCAAAAGATAGAATAAGACAACACTGGAACAAGACAACTTCGAGACTGAGAAAATGGCTGCGTGACTCAGCTCTCTTTTGTGGAGTCAGCCAGAGCCATGGCCATCTCCCAGGTCACATGCAGGGGGAGGATGCTCCAGACCGGTGGAAGAGGACGTTATCCTGACTGGATGTCCCCCTGCCTGTGCCCACTCTAGGGAAATAAGGAATGTGGCATTTCACTGCACCAATGGATTACATCCCACAAACTATTGGATATTTGAAAAATGACTAATGGAATTAAAGGGACATTTATGTATCACTTAAAAAAATACATCCTGAGGTTGCAGTCCTGTATTCCTATGCCAACACACATGTTGGGCACACACTGAAATCCCATAGGATTTAGTGAAAAGTGCAGCCTGATCCTATGCATATTTACTTGGAAGTAAATGCAATTGTGTTTGATGGGACTTAACATTTGATAAGTGCTAGGGTTACAGTCCCAAGCTAAGTGCAGCCAGAGTAATGTTGAGCAGCAGGGTTTGGCTAATAAATTACTGGCTTCTTGTTATGGAGGTTCAAAGTAAATACAAATGCAGTGATCAGTTCATTTTAAGAGAGAAAAGGAACTTTTTTTCCTAGCACAGCAGTAACAAAGACTGAAACTTTTATTACACTACCCATTGTTCTACCAGGCCTAAGCACAACCAAATCAAGATCATGGGGCCCAGCTTTAAGAGCTCAACCACAGTGTGAAGGGTGGGAAGAGATAAATCTCGTCAGCTTCAGTGTGTTTTTCATTGCTCCACAAACTGCAGCCCAGAGATGAGGAAAAAACCCACTATATATGCTTCAAAATGGCTTTGTCATGACAGCATAGTTTTACCCTGGAAGACAATGCCCATAACCTGTGAGAAGATTGTTTAGCCCAGCAGCATTGACACATCACAATAGGTTCTCTGGTGGACAATGTTTCTGCTTTGGAGAAAAGCCTTTTACTGAGATGTTTCTGCTGATGGCTGTGTCGGAAGTCTTTCTGCTTTTGGGCTGGGCATGGAGATCAGACTGTGTTTGCTCACCCACCACTTATTACAAGAATTGTTGGATTCGACGATTCCCGGGCCTTACAGTTGATCTGGAGCGTTCACAGAGAAAAGGGGCCTACATTCTCAAAGTCTACACAGAAGCTACAGCCCAACAGTGCAGCCGGACCTGCTGCCTCCTAAAGAATGGTAAGGATTCATTTTCTTCCTCTGTAAAAGATCAAAGCAGTCCATGTTAAAAACAAAACATTAACCGTTTAGCTGATGAAACCGTATGATTTGTAACTATGCATGTGTAAAGGTAAAGGGACCCCTGACCGTTAGGTCCAGTCGCGGACGACTCTGGGGTTGCGCACTCATCTCGCTCTATAGGCCGAGGGAGCCAGCGTTTGTCCGCAGACAGTTTTTCCGGGTCATGTGGCCAGCATGACTAAGCTGCTTCTGGCGAAACCAGAGCAGCGTTTACCTTCCCGCTGCAGCGGTACCTATTTATCTACTTGCACTTTGACATGCTTTCGAACTGCTAGGTGGGCAGGAGCAGGGACCAAGCAATGGGAGCTCACCCTGTCACGGGGATTCGAACCGCCGACCTTCTGATCGGCAAGCCCTAGGCTCAGTGGTTTAGACCACAGCGCCACCTGCAAGTATAAAAGCATTCTGTCACCCTCAAGATAACAGTGACAAACAGAACGCAGAATGGGGCTACGCAGAGGAAAGATGTAAATAGGAGCTTAATAGAGGCCCACTTTAGTTGTGTCCTTGGGATGTGTCCCTTTGCTTTCTCTGACATAAACAAGTGGTTGCTATTTCCTACTAAAAAGAAATGGGAAGTGTAGCACTTATGGCCTTTTTGTCATGAGAGCCTGGCTTTAAGTCCATAGAAGGTTACAATGAATCTCTGTGTGCCAAGTGTATTGTTCTCCTTGCAACATGCCCACTGACCCATGTTGCCACCTTTCATATTGAAGGAATACTAAAATATTAGGACCAAAATTCACCCTGTTGTCTGTGAGCTCTCAAATTATATAGAACTCTTATCATCCTCTTCCTATAAATAATGGATCTAAAACATGGAATTAATACATTTCATTTGAAAGTAAAGAAGAATACATCTAATCTAGTGCCATTCTTTGTTCTTTCACTGGAGCTATGAACCATAACTTGGCCTTCAGTTGTTGTTTTCAAATTTCTAGTTACATTTCTGAATTGATCCTTAATGCAAACATTATAGTCCTAATGGCTATAAATAATACAAACATAAGAAGATTCTGTTGAAATCTTATAAGCCAAGACCCAAGTTTGAGACAAACACAGTAGAGATTTACCATCACAAAACATGCAACAAAGCAAAGCATGAAAATAAAGGCTGTAAAATGTGCCCTTCAATTTCCTAGTTCTTCTGGATCCCTCAGCGCCTTTGATACCATCCACCATAACATCCTTCTGGACCGTCTAGAAGGGTTCGGAGCTGGGGGCACTGTTATACAGTGGTTCCGCTCCTTCTTCCTGGGCCGTGTTCAGAAAGTGGTGGTGGGGGATGAGTGCTCAGAACCCTGGGCTCTCACTTGTGGGGTGCCCCTCAGGGTTCCGTCCTCTCCCCTATGCTTTCTAACATCTATATGAAGCCACTGGGAGAGATCATCAGGGGGCTTGGGCTGGGTGTTCATCAGTATGTGGATGATACCCAGCTCTACCTCTCTTTTAAAAATCAGAACCAGTGAAGGCGGTGAAGGTCCTGTGTGAGTCTGGAGGCGGTTGGAGGATGGATGGCGGCTAACAGATTGTGTGAATCTTGACAAGACAGAAGTACTGTTTTGGGGAGACAGGGGGCGGATGGGTGTGAGGGAATCCCTGGTCCTGAATGGGGTAACTGTGCCCCTGAAGGACCAGGTGCACAGCCTGGGAGTCATTTTGGACTCACAGCTGTCCATGGAGGCGCAGGTTAATTCTGTGTCCAGGGCAGCTGTCTACCAGTTCCATCTGATACGCAGGCTGAGACCTCCCTGCCCACGGACTGTCTTGCCAGAGTGGTGCATGCTCTGGTTATCTCCCGCTTGGACTACTGCAATGCACTCTACTTGGGGCTACCTTTGAAGGTGACCCGGAAACTACAACTAATTCAGAATGCGGCAGCTAGACTGGTGTTGGTGCTGACTTTGAAAGCCCTAAACGGCCTCGGTCCTGTATACCTGAAGGAGTGTCTCCACCCCCATCGTTCTGAGGTTCAGCTCTGAGGGCCTTCTGGCGGTTCCCTCACTGCAAGAAGTGAAGTTACAGGGAACCAGGCAGAGGGCCTTCTCGCTAGTGGCAGAGGCCCTCCCATCAGATGTCACGAAAATAAGCAACTATCCTACTTTTAAAAGACATCTGAAGGCAGCCCTGTTTAGGGAAGTTTTTAATGTTTAATGCTGTATTGTGTTTTTAATATTCGATTGGGAGCTGCCCAGAGTGGCTGGGGAAACCCAGCCAGATGGACGGGGTATAAATAATAAATTAATTGCCATCATCATCATTATCATTAATTATTATTATTATCAGTGAGTCCCAAAATATCCCTTTTTAAATGGGCTTTCCAAGCTATCCTGTTTCCATAGCATAAAGATAGACTGCATGTTTGGCAAGTCACAAAAGTTACAAAACTCTTCAGAGGTCAGAGCCATGTGCTTCTCCATACAGCAATCAGAAAAGATGCCCAGGCAGTCAAAACACAGGTTAGCTACAAAAGGAAAAAGTTTATAAACTATTGGTATAGGGGGGAAATGTTAGTTGCAGACTCCATTCTGGTCTGAAACGAAAAAGGCTGGTTAAAGCCATGTGCTGGAGGAACCAGCACAGAGCTCCTTACATACTGAAGTCCACATGGAGAGTGAGAAAGATAACGAAGACCGGGGGTGGATCTACACACGGGGGGCGGGGTGCTATAAACAAGTCAGAAATTAGATTGTTATAACAAAAAAAATTAAAACCCTATGGGGAAAGTGTATAAAAAAATTCTGCTCTCCATCTGGTGTTGCATGTTTAATGCACATTCAAATCATTGCTTCTTTACTAATGTAGCTGAGTCCACATTGACCCAAGGTGGGAAGTGATGACATACGCTAACATGGCAAGATAGCTTACTCTATAGCTTAACCCCTTCATGCACTAATTAGATTCAAACATTGTAGTTATATGACGCTGGAACCCTAAAGATTCTTGTTTGGGTGATTAACTGTGAAAATTTTGTTAAGAACTAGGACTACTGATTACAAATGATTACAATTTATAAACATTTACAACAGGAGCTGACATATACTGCATTTTCTGCAATAACCAACAAGGAGAATAGGAGGATAGCTATGGTACAATATCACTTTTCCTCTATTTTATTACTTCAAGTTATGGGGAGGGGACTAGACACAAACCTGCCCTTTTCTCTGGCAATCCTGTGTTTGGGTTAATTTACTTCCACCCTGAAAGTTCATGGCCACATCATTCCTCCTGAGACATGCTTACATTTCTAATTGAAACTGAATTTTCAATAGGTTGAGGCATGCAAGAGACAAAGCAAGGAGGTGTAATCATAATGTAAATCACATTTCCCAGTGCACAGCTCCACCCCTCGCTGCTCCTCAAGAACTGGAGTGCTGGAAGATGATGCAGTGTTGTGTCTATTTAACTGTTGAACAATTTCGCCTGATAAATGGCATTCGAAATGCATTGTGAAATATTCATAAAATCATCCTCATTGCACCTAGCTGGCTTTGCCTGTTGCATTTTTCCTGTTGGTGTGCCCCCTTTTTAAAAGATCGAGACAGCTGCCTGTCTTTACCCAACTCGGTAATGCCGGCTACAATTTGTAACTGTCTTCCAAGCTCACCCTTGCCTTTCTCCAGCCATGGATTGTTAGGTTTTGGAACTGAGCTTTCTAACAAAGAGCAGTACTACGTCCCACAGCTGGAGCAAGACGTGAGCAGGGAAGATAAAGGAACTGATTGAAATCAGATCTAATGGAGTGAGCTCATCCATTACCCAAGTACTGAACTGGCACAACAAAACTCACGTTTAAAGATGTTTAGATATCCTGATAAGTAACTCTGCCAGCATACCGAATTCTGTCTTGCTTACTTGGGCATTTTAGATTTGGCTATGGATGTACTGATGCTTCTTGGTCAGAGGAGAACAAATATATCTATGTAGGGCTGCCAATTAACTAGAAAAATAGCCTCTCTCAATTTTTGATATCTGAGCTAGCTGTCAACAGTTTTTGTGTCGGTTGCCCAATTTATTTATTTTCAACCCCACCAGGTCACAGATTTTTTGAAATGGAAATAGTCAGCTATAGATTCTGCTTCAAGACTCAGCCTGTGTGATAGGAGTAGCTAGTGTGCTGGACTTAGACTGGTTATGCCCAGTGCTTTTTTTCTACACCAAAAGGTGCTGGAACGCACCTCCCTCAGAAGATTGACCCCAGAGCCCAAAGAGGGTATCCTCGGGCTGGGGGGAGACGTCTTCTCTTGAGCCAGAGGCAGCCTCTGTGAGACTTGGTTTGTGGTGCTGCCTCAGCCACCTTCGCGGGGTGTGGGTGTGTTCTCTTCCTCCTGGGAGAACAAGGCGGTCGGCCTGCCCGCCAGTGCAAAGGCAGCTGAGGAACAGGTGGGCGGCTTCTTTAAACTGCTGTGCTAAGGGGCCCATGGCTGCTCACCCCTCAGCAGAGCAACTTAACAAGCCCCTCATAGAATCATAGAGTTGGAAGAGACCACAAGGGCCATCCAGTCCAACCCCCTGCCCCACATGTCTCTGGCTTCCGTGAGCCAGAGCTGCATGGGGGCTTGCTCGGCTGAGGCACAGCTTTCCCCCATGTCAGCTGTTAGCTGGGAGGTTGCAGAGCCTCAGCAAAGCCCCACTGTGCCCCCTGGCTTGCCTGCACCTCTTTGGAGCCTGTAGAGGATATCCCCTTTG
This sequence comes from Darevskia armeniaca, assembly GCA_034641395.1. NCBI lineage: Eukaryota > Metazoa > Chordata > Lepidosauria > Squamata > Lacertidae > Darevskia > Darevskia armeniaca. The sequence goes on along the minus strand of JAWWNF010000102.1, from coordinate 209,632 downwards.
GGCTCCAGGGAGGGTCTCCTCAGGAGCTGCAGGTACAGTGAGGCTCTGCTGAGTCTGGTCAGGTCTCTCCCCCCACTTCCAGGGCCCAGCTGAGAGGTGCCAGAACACAGTCCCAGTGAGCTCTGGCAGAAGAAAAGACCCACATAAGGAGATGTATTCATGTATAGCAGGGCTAGTCAACCTTTTTATACCTTCCGACCACCAATGCATCATCATCATCATCATCATCATTATTATTATTATTATTATTGATGGTAAAATTTCCTTACCGCCCACCAATGCTCGATGGAAGGAGGATTCAGCTTGTGCCGTAGAACCCCCTACCACCCACCTAGAATCCTGAAATGGCCACTAGTGGGCAGTAGGGACCAGGTTGACAACCCCTGATGTACAGGCATGATATGGATCCTTAACTAAATTCTGAAATCAATGCAAAGCTTTTCTTCTTCTTCTGTTGCTGTTTTTAGTTTCCTGCAACTTGGCAGTTTTCTATGGTGAAACCAATAATCAGAGCCTTAACTGCCTGCATGTTTATTGCCCAGCGTTGGAGAGCTGCATACTGAGGCCTTGGATCGATGTTGTGTTGTACAACATCACACCAGGTAAGGCATCATTATGCACACATAAAGAAGAAAGGGTTGCATGCCACATGCAAATGTGTGCAACACATTAAAGAAATAATTTTAAAAAAACGTATTTGGGAGAAGGAAATTTAGAGTAGAAAAGTGGTGGGAAGTTCTTAACCATTTCCCTGCCAGGGATGGAATAACAGTGCTAAGAGTAAAAATGGAGATAATTCCAGTCCTCACATAGATTTGGCAGTCTGCAGTGTCTGTGATGAGGAGGGATGCTTCTTCCCCGGTAACAACTTCTAATGGGATTTCTTGAGTGAGGTTGGGGTTGGCAGCATACTGAATCTATCCTACCTGAACTTTGGGGACACTTTGCAGAGGAGTGTGAAAATATGTCCAGTGACTTTTTCTTCACCTCCAGTAACTTCAACCAGCACAGTAATATTGCAAAGCATTGCACTGAAGCAATGTTGTGAAGGTGGAACGGTGGTTAGCAGATGCTTCAGTCATTTTGTTTTGAACCTATGGCTTTATATCTTCATGGGCACTTTTGCCCACCTGATTTCTGCAGGTTAGTGAAATATGAAGAGGAGACACACTGCACATGGATAGGTTCAGCTGGCAGGTGTCCTGGCTGCTGCTCAAAACACCCTGACAGAAGCTCTTTGAAGAGATCTTTATTGAGGCAGAGTAACAGTATGGACTAGGTGACAGGAATTAGTAGGAATAGGCAGCTAGAAGCAGCAGTCAAAGTTTAAGGAATCCAGGATTAGGGCAAGAAGTCCAGAATTGCACAGAAGCTATGGAGTTGTCCCAATGAGTTCCCACGTCCACCAGTCAAGCTTTTAAGTGAGGCAGGGCAAATTTACTGGCAAGGCTCCTGTGCCTTGGAGGAATGTCAAGGTTTGGCATCTGCATAGCTCCAAATCCCCTAATGACTGCTCCCAGTGGCTTTGTATAGATGTTAAAAATCAACCCCTCCCCCAGTAAAGCCAGAGCCCAGTAGAGACTATGCTCTTCATGGACATGTTATCATGTGCAACTAGGAAGGCTTCCATACCGGTAGTTGGGAAACATAGGTGAATTTATGTGACACGCTGACATTAAAGTCTTTACTTGTGCTTGGATTCTGCTTTGACAGGGGTTGATCCGGATCTTCTTGTGTTTGAGAAACTCTCTTTTAAAGATATGAATACCAGGTCCTCTCTTAATAAATGGGAAGTGCATGGAAGTGCAAGGGTTGCCAATTTAGAAAAATGCCAGAATGCAACGACCAGTTCAAGGTACCTTCTTCCTGAATCCTTATCTTCTACAGTGGTCCAAGAGCTGGTAAGTAACAGCAGCAACACAAGTACTGCACCTGCCCCAGTTCACAGGTCTCCATCCAGCACATATTTAGGACCTGCAGATGCACTACTGAAGGACTATTTTACTAAAGTGGCAAACATCTCAGAAAAGAATGGTTCAACAGCCACGTCTGACAATGCAACTGCACTTCCTAGCACTGCCGTTACAACTATCAAGATGTTATCACACATGCCCAGCCCAGCCCATCTGAACAGCAGCAAACACTTGAACGAAACCAAGGTGTACAGTGGCAGGAATTACACATCAGACAATGAAGACCAGAAACCAGCTTGGGAGGAAGTAGAAAGGGGGAGCTGGCTGCTTCCAGTGGCACTCTGTTTTTCCTTGACTGTGATTTGCTGTTGCACTATTATTCTTGCAACTGGGTGCCATCGAAAGAGGAATGGTCGGTATAAACCAAGACGGAGAGGTGTAGCAGCATCCAGACCGTTCATTAGATACACGATGGTTAAAAATAACTTTTAATGGTAAATATTTCAGCCCCTACTCTCACACTCTCATGTTTGGAATTTTGCTTAAGGGTAGTTTGCGTCCTCAGTACACTTATCTTAGAAGGGCCTCAAATCCAAAAACAAGACATACATATAAGTCCTGCTCTCAGATATGTGTGTTTGGTTAATATTATTGTAAAGCAGCAGAGATCAAGAGGTAAGGATGAAAGGGAAGGGCCATTGCTCAGTGCTAGCACCCATGCAGATGCTCACAGGTTCAATTCCAGCATCTCCAGGTAATACAACAAAGCCCCACCTACAATGCTGGAGAGCCACTGCTGGTCAGTGTAGAAAATACTGATATATATATATGCAGAAGAAAGCATCACAGGAGTAACAGTAGGAAATAAAGCATACAAGCTGAAAGCGCATGCAGATGACCTTGTAATAACAGTGGAAGATCCAAAAAGCACACTTCTGAAAGTCTTAGAAAAAATACAGGATTTTGGAGTGGTGGCAAGTTTAAAACTAAATAAAAATAAAACTAAACTGTTAGTGAAAAATGTCTCAGAGCAAGACAAGAAAAAGATTCAGCAGAAGTTAGAAATAGAGATTCACAAAAAAGTTAAATATTTGGGAATATGGTTGACAGCTAAGAATATTACCGGTAATATATTTAAAGATAATTATGAAAGAGTTTGGAAAGAAATAAAAAGGAACTTAGAGATCTGGAGAAGGATGAAATTGTCACTTTTAGGAAGAATTTCAGTGATTAAAATGAATGTATTGCCAAAAATGTTATTCTTATTTCAGTCAATTCCGGCGATAAGCAATGTGAGCTGCTTCAAAGAATGGCAAAAGGATATTACAAGATTTATCTGGAAAGGGAAGAAACAGAGAATAAAATATAAACTTCTTACTGACATTAAAGACAGAGATTTCTCTCTACCAGATTTAAAATTATACTTTGAGGCAACCTGCATTTTCTGGATTCGGGATTAGATTAAATTAGAGAATACAGACCTGTTAGACTTGGAAGGGCATGATAATAGATTTGGTTGGCATGCGTATATACGGTATCAGAAAGCAAAAGTCCACAAAGGATTTCATAATCATTTAATAAAAAATGTGATTTTTAAGGTATGGGAGATATAACCATGGTGGATATCCCCAGTAAAAAAAGGTAAATATGAGGACTAAATGGCCAACATACAGAGAGCTGTTAACAGAAGTGGACAACCAATTACAGCTAAAAGAATTTGAGGAAATTAGAGAGAAGGTAACAGATTGGTTGCAGTATTTTCAAATAAAAGAAAAATTTAAAAATGATAAAAGGAAAGGTTTTAGCTACACAATATCAATATTTCAAAGAGAAATGTAGAAGATAATACAAAATTACTGTCAAAAATGTATACCGGTAATTTGCTGTTGGAATGGGAAACCAAAAAGGAAGGGGTTAAGTGTGGGCAAAATGGGCAAAGGATGTGGGACATAATATACAAATGAGTGATTGGGAAAGGCTTTGGAGGACGGACTTGAAAATTACTGCATGTTTCTCACTTAAAAAGAACCATATGAAAATGATGTACCGATGGTACCTATCTCTGGTAAAACTTGCTAAAATGTATAGAACAAGTTCCAGTAAGTGTTGGAAATGCAGAGAAAATGAGGGTATGTTCTATCATATGTGGTGGGAATGTAAGGTTATTAAAAGCTTCTGGGAAATGATCTATAATGAGCTGAAGAAAATGTTTAAAATAACTTTTGTTAAAAAACCAGAAGCTGGTTGGAAGGAAGAAAAGACACCAACAAAAGAAGAATGACAGATCAGGCTAATGGACTATGCAGAAATGGCAAAATTAACAGTAAAGCTACAATACAGTAAGAGTCTACAATAATGAGAAATTTTAAAAAGAGTGGGAATTGTTTGTTGTTTATGTGCAAAAATACTGTAAACAAGTTGATACATTGGCAGGGTTTTAAGTAAACGCTTGTGACTAGTAGAAAATTAGATAAAATTAAGGGAAATAATAATGGGAAAAGTTTAAGAATGGATATGCAGAAGAAATTGGTTAATATAAGGAACCAGAAGAGGGTATGGAGGGAAGTCCAGAGATTTAAAGAATCTCAAAGAGGTTTGTGAAAAGGTTTTTATTTGCAAAAATGTAACTGTGAAAAACTAATAAAAATTATCCTATATAATAAAGAGCCTGTGTCCGTACGTACCACTTTCCGTGTGTCACAGGAATTTGCAAGTGCGCGTGCGTTCCAGTGACACACGGATTGGGTAGTACGCAGACCAATAGGAGCGGGGGCAGCGGCGCAAAGCGCCGCTTCCCGCAGCCTCCTCCTGTCGGCCATCTTATCGCGCTGGCGGGGAGAAGGCGGCCGCTGGGCTGCTTCCTTGCCAGCGCGATAAGATGCCCGGGGTGCAGCATCCCCAGCTCGGGCCCGCCGCCACCTCCGCCCGCCAGAGACCACTTCCGCCACCATCTTTACTGGAGACTCCCGCCGCCACCATTACTGCTTGCAAGGCCAGCGGCGGGGAAGCCACCCCAGAGCGAAGCCACACAGCCGCCTAGAGGCTCCTGCCGCCGCAGCCGTTGCTCCTTCTCCCTCACACTCTCCCATCCCAGCGCACGCAGCCTTCGCCTCCAGGGTAGCGGCGGTGGCAGCAGCGGGAACAGCGGGCTCTCTGGGGTCCGGGGCTGCGGCGGCGGTGGTTGCCGGCTCGACCGTGCCCGCTCCGGGTCCGTGTGGGGCGGTGTCGGGGGTCTCTCTCTCGCGCCGCTACCCGTGATGCGGAGGTCGGGGCTGGGCCGAGGGTACCGACCGCCGGCCCGCCTTCTCTCCCCTCCCACCGCACGCAGCCTTCGGCGAGAGAGAGAGCGCGTCGGCCGAAAGAAGTGCTCGCTCGCCTTCCCAGCATCGCCTCGCCGTCCTCCGCGCTGGGCGACGGGGTTCTTGAGTGGCACCTAAGGGACCCCTTTCAGCCGCCTCCTTCTTTCTCGCCCGCTTCCACTTCCTTCTCGCTAGCGAGGCTGCAAGGAGGTGCAGCAGCAGCAGCCGAGCGGGCTGAGCGCCGGCAGCGCCGCCCCGTTTGCCTCCCATTCCCCCACCCCAGCAGCTTCCACCCTCCTCCTTGCTGCTCCCGGGCCGGCCGGTGGCTGCTCTTCCCCTGCCCGAGGGAGAGGCAACTACACCTGCAAGCAGCGGGGCTGGGAGAGGGGGCCCATGGCTTCTACCACCGGCCTGCTGAACAGAGTCGCCAGGGAGCGTTCGGCTCGAACTGGCCACGGCTGCCGGAGGAGGAGGCGACGGCTGCCTGCGCGCTTCAACTCACCTCGCTCGGCTGCTGCTGCTACTGCTAATTAGGGGGTTGTTGCTAAAAACAGGGGAAAGCGAAGCCCCGCGCGCGCTTCCCCGGGGGATCGGGCGAAGTCGCAGGGTCTGCCCCACCCTCGCGTGCAGGAGTTTGCAAACGCTCCCTGCCCGCCAGAAAGGAGTAGCTTTCACAGGAGGCCGGCTAATTAATCAGCCGTTTGCCTCAGTGCATCGCTCGAATGGCCACGCAAAAGCTTAACTTAGATTTATTTTTAACTGCGCAACGCCATCCATAGAAATGCACCAAGGCTATCAAGCTAACCCATTTATTTGGGGGGGGAAAACACATGCATATGTGCCTTCTTCTGCTGCTGCCGGCCTCCCCACCGGTGCAAGGCGGTTTGCACGACAAATTTGCAGCAGCTGAGGATCCACACCTCGCTGATTTTGGAGCAAGTCCCGCTGGATTCAGTACACCTTACCTCTGAGTAGAGGCTGCGCTGTCAAAACCTTAAAACGCCTTGCCAAGAGTCCTCCCAAGCAGACGCAAAACAGATAAACAGCTATGTGGTTTTTTAAAAAAGACATCTGAAGGCAGCCCTGTTCAAGGAAGCTTTTGGTGTGTGGTGGTGTTTTTACTATTATTCTGGGGCAACCCAGTCAGAGTGGTCTTCTAGAGCCCGTTATCTTTACGGGCTTAATTTACTAGTTTACAATAAAATAAAATGAAATACTGAATTAGACGGACCATGGACAACGTCCCATGTTTTTATTAGTGATTTAGAGAGTTGCAGGTGCCATTTCCCCAAAGCCATTGGCAACCCTGTCCTGGTAGTTTCAGCCCCTAAAATTGATCTTTGTCACTGGGGAGACGGTGGCTTTCTGCTGCTTAACTTAAAACGCAGAAAGCAGCAGCTTGTTTCAAGATAAAAATGCAGTCCTTAGGACATAATCTGCCACAACATGCTCTCAAGACAAAGACCCGAGAATGCTATATTGTCAATATGGCTTAAGCAGCCACATTTTACCTGCAAAAAATGTCTGTGCCAGTTTGACACTCCCTTTCCCTCTGCTTAGAGAAAAACACTTCTGCAATTCTTACCAGATACAGCAACTGAAACCTACCCCAAATTGTGTGTGTGTGTGGTTTTAAAGTCTTTCCAGGAAAGACAGCTATTGTGCTTTTATTTTCTGACAGGATCCAGTGTAACACTGATCACTAAATCAGTCACTGGGGGCACTGAAATCCCCACCCACCACCCTGGGCTTTAGGCTTTTGCACAGGTTTTCATTTCAGTTGGTTGGAGCATGATGCTGATAACACCAAGGTTGCAGGTTCCATCCACATAAGGAACAGCTGCATATTCCTGCATTGCAGGGGGTTGGACTAGATGATCCTCAGGTTCCCTTCCAACTCTGTGATTCTATGTTCTATATGCAGTTATAGACATGTAAGGCTGAAATAAGGCTTCCATGAAAGCTACACAACTGCAGATTATTTGCAGGGTGAATGCAATCCTGCTGATCCCTTGAACATCCAACTACTGGAGAAGAGAAGACAGAGTAACTGTGGTCAAACTGTGGTCAAGCTCTGGGATAGTGTATTTTATTTGGAGGGAATGCAGGCTGAAAGTATGAAGGTTTAAATTGGATCCACTGAACTTTATGCTGTACATCTTCATAGGCCTGTGGTGCCTGAAAGAGTTCTCTTTACTGCACCTCGCTCATGTTTAGTAGTCTCCTGACAGAGTTTTTATACTCAGAAAGGTTCTTATCTGTTTCTCCTTCATTTTTCAATTCAACCACCGACTTTCTGTAGGCCAGAATTTTTTGTGAGGCAAGAAGCTCCTGCCTACTGACTTCTTCAGTTTTGTCACCTGCTCGTATTCGAACCAGTGTCTCCAAAGCATTCTTCTCAGAGGTGCTGTTCTCCCAGATGTATTCCTCCATGTCAGCCTCAGTCTTTTCTTTTTCCCACTCTTCTGTTTTCTGAAAGGAAAAATAAGTTTTTAGTGAAAAGGGTGAAGGACTAAGTTTAATACCACAGTCATAGTACTCAGTGGCCTAGAGCAGTAGCGTTTCAGGTAATCTGGTGTTCCTTGGAAGCTTTTTAGAAGTTTCTCACTTAGAAGGTAGACAAGCTCTCTTGTGTGACCATTAATCATGATGTGCAGCCAAAAGGATGCACACTCCGTTCATGCAGAGGTGTAAAAGTCCTGGTCAAGGCTCTGTGGAAATGTGTGCACTCTAGAATCCTTTTCAAAATGCAGGGATTCTATGACAACCACACAGGGGTTTCTCACAGAAAAAGACAAGGGGATGCACTCCCTGAAGGTGAGATAAAACCCACTGGTCTTTTTCAAAATGGAAGTGTTTGTATATTCAGTTGTTACTGCATCCTGCCTCCACACCATTGCACACACTTATCTTCAGGTAAGGACTTCTATAAAAGGTTTTCTTTCTGAAAAAACAAGAGATGCATTAAACATATCACAACTATCTATAGCTATCTCAACAGAGCATACTTATTAGCTGAAAAGTTAACTGATCAGTTATCTTGGAAACAGCCAATTGACCAAATATGCATTAACTGACTGAATTCTTTGTTTTAAATTTAGATCCCACCCTGTCCCAAAGGGTTGGTAACAAAAACTCACAGCAGAAAATTGCTAAAATTTCCTCACCCATTCTGAACTTAATATTGAGTTGAGCCCAGCTCAAGACATCTTACAATGATAAAAGGTTAGGATGTTGGTGGGGCCTTCAGTGGGGAGTTCTACAACATAGCTGAGAATAACCTTCTGCCATTGCTTCTGACCTGCAGGAACATGCCAGAACGAAAATCGTCACAAAACTAGCTATGACCTTAATTCCCATAGCCCCTGAACTAATGCCTTAGTAGATTACCAATTAAAGATTGAAAAACTATGTTCAAGTCAAAAGCTTTCCATGGAGCCATTATGACCACTGTGTGTGGGCCACACCCTTGAACTGTGCTTGCACATAGTTACTTCCTACATGAGTATACAACTTTATAGGAAGAGCTAAGACAATGACCTGGTAGCTATCTGAGAATATCTCCGCTATTCTGCACCCATTCACTGTACATTAAGAACATGTGGCATATTTAGTAATCTCTGCAAATGGGAAATGTTTGTTTTGCCACTGGGTGGCAGCAAATCATCAACATTTCAAGTTTTGGCATATGGAGAAATTCAGTGCCACAGCACAAATCCAACAAGCACTCTCCAGGGAATTAGTACATGGCACAAAAGAAAAAACAAAAGCCACACGGAAGCTCTGCAGGAAACCTTATCACTGCCCAACGTGGTTTCTCCACAGGATGCTGATGTGAGGTGCAGCAGCTGGACTGAGCCACGGGACACCTGAAGTCAAATTCCTATTCAGCCATAAGCCAAATAGGTGACCACAAACAAATCACCTTCCCAGCCTGGTTTAATCTCACAGGTTTGTTGGGATGTTAAATTGGAAACAGCCATACACAAGGAACGTCTTGCAGGATGAGTGGAATAAAAACGTAACAAAATAACGGAAGAGCAGCCTGTATATCAGCACTACTAGACAGGACCTGCTTTTGGGCGTCCAATACTCAACTGGGGGCCACTGTGAAAACAGGAAGCTGGACTAGATGAGCCTCTGTTCTGATCCAGCAGGGTTGCCCCAGTCACACAGCACAGCTTCCAAAACATAGAAAACATAATAAAACACCACACATAAAAAACTTCCCTAAACAGGGCTGCCTTCAGATGTCTTTAAAAATAGGATAGCTGCTTATTTCCTTAACATCTGATGAGAGGGCATTCCACAGGACGGGTGCCACTACCAAGAAAGCCCTCTGTCTGGTTCCCTGTAACCTCACTTCTCACAGGGAGGGAACCGCCAGAAGGCCCTCAGTGCTGGGCCTCAGTGTCCGGGCTGAACGATGGGGGTGGAGATGCTCCTTCAGGTATACTGGATCGAGGCTGTTATAGGGCTTTAAAGGTCAGCACCAACACTTGAATTTGTGCTCAGAAACATACTGGGAGCCAGTGTAGATCCTTTAAGACCAGTGTTATATGATCTCAGCAGCCACTCCCAGTCACCAGTCTAGCTGCCACATTCTGGATTAGCTGTAGTTTCCAAATTACCTTCAAAGGTATCCCCATGTAACAGGGAAAGTCCGCACCTGCCCTAGCTATTAACTTCTTGAAATCAGGAAGTATCTAACACTGTCCCAGAGTGGTTCCAGCTGCCTGGAAAACAGAAGTGAGACTGCTCCTCTGTAAGTCTCTCATACAGGCAATTCTGTTGTCCTGTATTTTTGAGTTTCAAGTCTCCTCGCTGTTGGAACTGGAGGCGTTTTCTAGTGACTTCATTTTTATCTAGCAAGCAACTTTGAGAGGGTTGTTTGCTACTCCATGCCACAGTTGCTGTCAGTTTTCACATCTTTCCCCCAACATAGTTTAACATCGCTTTCCCCCAACCAGGTGCCCTCCAGACATTTTGGACTACAACTCCCATAAACTCTGGCTAGCAGGGCCAATGTGAGCTGTAGTCCAAAACAGGTAGAGGATATCAGCTTGAGGAAGGCAGATCTACTTGAGACTGCAAGCAAGGTCATTTGGAGGTTTGGAGTGAGGTCTCATTAGTATGCCAATGACATCCAATTCTCTTTCTTTTCCATCTAACCCAGATAAGGCAGGGGATAATACTGGCGCCTGGAATCTCTAACAGTCTGGCTGGGGACCAATGAACTGAAGCTCAAACCAGACAAGGTAGTCATACTATTATTAGGTTAGGTGGAATTTGCTTTCAGTCTACTATGGATGAAGTTGCACTTATTCTAAAAGGTCAGGTATGCAGCTTGAGAGGAGGGAGTTCTTTTAGATCTGGACTTATTGTGGGTTGCAAAGCAGCATACATGGCCTGATTTATCTTTTCCAGCTGTACTATCACTGCCCCAGAGAAAACTCGATCCTTTCAAAGTTTTCCATGCTTTGATCATGATCAGGTCATACTATGTTTTATTCAGTTACAGGTAGGTAGTCATGTTGGTCTGCCGTACTCGAAACAAAATAAAAAAAATTCCTTCCAGTAGCACCTTAGAGACCAACTAAGTTTGCTCTTGGTATGGGCTTTCGTGTGCATTCACACTTCTTCAGATACACTGAGACAGAAGTCACCAGACCCTTATATATAGTGAGAGGGTGGGAGGGGTATTACTCAGAGGGGTGGTGGGAATGGGTGATTGGCTGATAAGTGTGGTAAACCTGTTAACCACTTCAATGGGTCTTACAGGAAAAAGCAAGGGGTGAGATGGCTAAATATATATATATATAAAATGTATAATGAGATAAGAATCCAATGTCTATTCAGACCAGGTCTCTCCATGGTTTTAAGTTTGGTAATCAGTTGCAATTCAGCAACTTCTCTTTCCAGTCTATTTCTGAAATTCCTTTGTAATAAGACAGCTACTTTGAGATCATTTATAGAATGTCCTGGGAGATTGAAGTGTTCTCCTACTGGTTTCTCTGTCTTGTGATTCCTGATGTCCATTTGTGTCCAGATTTGTGTCCATTTATTCTTTAGCGTAGGGTTTGTCCTGTTTGTCCAATATAGAGAGCTGAAGGGCACTGTTGGCATTTGATGGCATACACAATGTTAGATGATGAGCAATTAAATAGTCCTGAGATGGTATGTTTGATGTTGTTGGGGCCAGTAATGGTGTTGTCTGGGTGTATGTGGCAGCAAAGTTGGCATCTGGGTTTATTGCAGGCTCTGGTGCCAGTGTCCGTGTTAAGTCTGGTTGTTGTATTATTGTGGGTGAGGAGTTGTTTAAGATTGGGTGGCTGTCTGTAGGCGATGAAAGGTCTTCCTCCCAGAGCTTGAGAAAGAGAACTGTCATTGTCTAGGAGAGGTTGTAGATCTCTGATGATGCGTTGTACTTTTATCGTTGTACTTAAAACAACTCCTCACCCACAATAATACAACAGCCATCTCACCCCTTGCTTTTTCCTGTAAGACCCATTGCAGTCATTAACAGGTTTACCACACCTATCAGCCAATCACCCATTCCCACCACCCTTCTGAGTAATACCCCTCCCCACCTTCTCACTATACAGGTGAAACTTGAAAAATTAGAATATTGTGGAAAAGTCCATTTATGTAAGCAATTGTTTTCATTAGCTACTGGATTTTAATATATGAGATAGACTCATGACATGCAAAGCGAGATATGTCAAGCCTTTGCTTGTTATAAATGTGATGATTGTGGCGTGCAGCTGATGAGCACCCCAAAGTTGAAATTGTTACTTTGGGGTTCTCATCAGCTGTATGCCATAATCATCACAATTATAACAAATAAAGGCTTGACATATCTCGCTTGGCATGTCATGAGTCGATCTCATATATTCGTTTCACCTTTTAAGTTGAATTACTGAAAGAAATGAACCTTTCCACGATATTCTAATTTTTCGAGTTTCACCTGTATATAAGGGTCTGGTGACTTCGGTCTCAGTGTATCTGAAGAAGTGTGCATGCACATGAAAGCCCATACCAAGAACAAACCTAGTTGGTCTCTAAGGTGCTACGGGACGGTATGTTTTATTCAGTGATGCATCTGCATACCGCTCAGAAACTTCAGCAGGTTCAAAATGTCTCTGCCTGTTAATTTTGTAAAGTCAATCACATTTGTCCAGCATCTAAAAATCTTCCCTAGCAGCCAGTTTATCTCGAAAACATAGGTCAAAATGCTGGTTTTTGCTTTCTAAAGCCCTAAATAGCCTGCAATCTGGGGCATTTTAGAAGGAATACCAACTTCCATAAGATCTTATCTGTATATGAAGGATGTGCTGAGGCATCCCCCCTTAGAAATGAAAGGGATACTAAGTCAAGACAAGGTCTTTTTTTATCCCAGACTTCAGAATTCCATCCCCTCTATAACTGATGGTGCCTATAATTCAATGCAAATTTAAGACTCCTATGTTCTCCCATAGGACGCGGGTGGCGCTGTGGGTTAAACCACAGAGCCTAGGGCTTGCCGATCAGAAGGTCGGCAGTTCGAATCCCCGCGACAGGGTGAGTTCTCGTTGCTTGGTCTCTGCTCCTGCCAACCTAGCAGTTCGAAAGCACGTCAAAAGTGCAAGTAGATAAATAGGTACCGCTCTGGTGGGAAGGTAAGCGGCGTTTCTGTGTGCTGCTCTGGTTTGCCAGAAGCGGTTTAGTCATGCTGGCCACATGACCTGGAAGCTGTACCCTCGGCCAATAATGTGAGATGAGCGCGCAACCCCAGAGTCCGTCACGACTGGACCTAATGGTCAGGGGTCCCTTTACCTTTACCTATGTTCTCCCAAGCCTTTGGTGCACCATGATTAAGATGTGAAATGTAGAGTTTTGTCCCACAGTCATTGGCAGCATTTCTGGTTTTACATTTTAATAGCTTCCATGTTGTTTTGCTAAAGTTCTGTGTTTTTATTTTGGATTATTTTATTTTTAGGTTATACATCACTTTAGAGATTGTGACAGAGCTGAAAGGTGATATATATGGTTACAGTAGCATCTGAACACGTATTTTCTCAGATTCAATATTAAACTGCAGCCCTCTTCAGGTATTCAAACTCAGTAAGGTTAAAAGGATATAGAAAGGGAGGGCATGCAAACAAGCCCCACCTCTACACCGTCCCTCAGCACACCACCTCCTTTCAAAGCTTTGTGTGTTGAACATGCAAGTCTGAAGGGGGCTTCTACCTATGGGACTGGAAATTCTGTTTCTAATTAAGTAATTAATTAATTATACTGTGCAGAGAGTTCCAAGTATGCTCACAGACTGCATGCAAAAGCCCCCTTCAGACCAAAGGGAAGCATGTGGCTGCAGAAAAGATTAGTTGGGAAAGCCCCAACACAAGGTACGCAGAAGATAAAAATAAAAATATATAAATGATATTACCCTTGCTAGTACCTTTCCCGGGAAAATCAGAGGCTTACTATGTCAGGTTCCTACTGGAAGACCGGACAAATGACAGAACATTAGCAGTGGCGAAGTTTCTATCGGTGGTTGCAAGAACCAATGATCCCTATTCCTAAGCCTGAACAAAATGCTTGTGTAACCTGAAGGCGGGCTGTCGAAATTGTGTATTGTTTTGTAATGAATTGTTGCGTCTCTGGACCGTAATAAAGATTTTTGATAAAAATACACACATAGCTAACTAAAAGGATTGGACAAAGGATCCAAATCTTGTCAGTTCTAGCCCAGCAATACCTTTCTATCTTTTGAAAGTATTTCACTTTCACCTATAGCCACATCAGAACTGAGCACCAGGATGTGTAGAATATAAAGTGTCAGGGATGTTTCAGTTGAGATTCTTGCATTGCAGGAGGCTGGACTAGATGACTCTCGGAGTCCCTTCCAACTCTACAATTCTATGAAAAAGAAAGCCAATATCCACAGCAGCCTCTCTCTCTGTTATTCCCACTTAACTATCATTGATAATCCATAGACTCCAGAAAAGTGATTTCTTCAGTCGTGCATCCATCATAAAGGGCAGCATTTAAACTAATCTAACAAAGCTTTCCAGAACCAACGGCAATGGGAGAGGAACAAGATGGAAAGGCTCTATCCATTGCATCATGTTGTCTTAGATCTTTGATACCACACCTATATATTCTTAAATCTATTCTTACCAGACCTATGTATGAATTGAAACTGTTCCGTTTTATTTCTCAGTAAGATTAGATACCATCTTGTGTTTGTATCCGTCCCTTTCTCCTCTGTACCACACTGGCTCAGAAACTAAGATGTGAATCAGGAAGTGACTCCCCTATTCAGATCTTGCTCTTACAACATGGTTGGCCTTAGAACAGTGATGGCTAACCTTGACACCCCAGATGTTTTGGAACTACAACTCCCATCATCCCTAGCTAACAGGATCAGTGGTCAGGGATGATGGGAGTTGTAGTCCCAAAACATCTGGAGTGTCAAGGTTAGCCATCACTGCCTTAGAAGAAGCTGCTGCCAGCCTCAGTCCTGCATTTTCAACATGGGGATAATTTGGAGTCTCCAAGAGGGTTGCTGGAAGGATTACTTAAATAGTGTATGTGTGAGAAATTATTATTGGCCTAGATGGAGATCTTGTTTTATCCTCACAACCACATGGGAGGCATCACTTCAGACTACAGCTCAGATGACTGAGCAACTCCATAGATGATTCCCTTCAGACAGAAAAATAGCAAGGGAGAAGGACAGCTAGAGCACATCTCCCTGGCATGCTGGTTTTCTATGGTAGCCTGTATGCTTTCCACCCTTGGATAGATAGCAGCTTTGATTTGAAAGGAGATTTTAGATCAGAAAAATAGCACAGGAGAAAAGAGCGGTGACTCTGCTCTCTGTTATACAGACTTGATCTGATTTGGGCACCCAAAATTGATTTCGAGCTTTAAGAAAACCCATAGGAGACCTGATCACAAATATCCTACAGTTGACTCGTTTGGCCCCAATCTACTCCAAGATCACAAACTGAGTTTCATAGCTAAATCAAGGATTTAACTATGCTCCTATCCAACATACTTGTTTTCAGATTATTCTGTTTAAATCCTACTTTGTTGACAAACTGAGAGTACTGATGTCCTTACCAAGGGATGAGTTCCCCCCTGCCATTTTAAAATTTCAGAGATTAAGAATTAAGATTAAGAAACACTTGTATGACGTTGCAAAAAATGCTACTGAACACGCTTCCTTCTGAGGGATCACCCGTTCATGGAAAAAAAAATCCAATGTGTTGCAGCAGGCCATGCATTTTTCATTGAAATCAAAGACAATTACAACTGACGAGGTTATTAAGTATTTATGTGGAAGTTGAAAGGTAATAAAAGGGTATGGGACTTGTGTGTATTCAATACACACCAAGCACTCACACAAGCAATATCATATGGCTAACTCTTCCATCACTGAGTAATGCTAGAGCCAAGGACAGATGTGTTCATCTGGAATTAATAACCCCTTTGAGCTTCCAGCATACTTAGAATCAGTGTCTGAATGGCTACAGACACCCATGAATTGGTAAAGGGAACAGTTCACCTTCACCCAACTTCATAGGTTTTCAAAATACTAAAGCATTAGTGTTTATGTTTCTAAAAATTCCTCAGTTGAAGGAAGTACAGTTAAACAGTTAACATCCGTGGTTTTCTCCCCGTTTCCCAGGACTTCTCAATACTGGGCACCTTAGTGAGAAGATCAACAATTAAAATGCTGGCACTGAAAGACATTCTACCTTCTCCTTCAATGTACTGCAGGAAAGAGTGTTGGGGTGTCTGACAGGAGACATTCTGTTCCTGTAAAGTGACAGGACTTCCAGAGGCCAAGCCCCATATCAACTACCATATTTTTCGCTCCATAACGCGCACCTCGTTTTTAGAGGAGGAAAACCAGAAAAATATTTTTTCTGTTTTTCCTCCTCTAAAAGGCTGGGAGGGAGGGAGGGGAGAGAGAGAAGGAAGGAAGGAAAGAAGGACGGATGGAAGGAGAGTGGGGGGAAGCATCTCCCTCCCTCCCTCCTTGTGCTCTCCAGGGGCAGGGGAGGAACGGACATCCTTTCCCCCCCCCGTTCTCCCCCCCCTCCGCGCCCGCCAGGACAGCGGGAAAGGGGTCGAGAAAGGAACGGACATCCCAAAAGCGCTGCTTTTGGACTGTCCGTTCTTCTCCCGCCCCGCCGGGAGCCATGGCTCCGGTGGCAGAGGCATCCCTCTGCTTAGACTGCAGTGGCAGCCGAGGGATCCCGCTGCCGGCCAGTGCCTTCGCTCCGTAACGCGCACAGACTTTCCCCCTTCCTTTTTAGGAGGAAAAAAGTGTGTGTTATGGAGCGAAAAATACTGTAAGTGTCACAACACACTGGGGTTCCATTGATATGCTGTTGTTTATTCTGTCAGGTCACTGTCCTCATCTCCCGTTCAGGTCACTGTATCTCATTCTCCCGTTCGATGAAGCACTACTGAGGGAAGAGGTGGGTCACTACAGAGGAGATATACCTGGGTAAGAAACAGAATCAAGAGTCTTCCTACCTCAGGTTTTCCATAGTGCCCTAAACAGATTAAAATGTATTTAGTGCCTGTGTAACACTGAGGACATCATAGTGCAGATGTCCCTCCACTAATTTTCATGAATGCTATAGACCTGTTCAGGCATCAATGCTACTTTTGTCTGTCAACATGGAAGCAGGGAGTGGGGATCCACCAAGAGCTCCACTTTACCTTTGCAAAAAAGAGCACACCTGCCTGTTGGGATGGAAACTGTGTGTGTGCAGCTGTGCATGCCAAGGTTCCCACACAACCCATGACTCAGCATAATTGGGGTTTCCAGGATGCAAGGAAACCTTTGAGGGCTCCATATGACAGATGGTCCCATTCTCTGCACAAAGACTAAGGGTGGGGCTGCTTGGGGTGTGCCCACTCCCAAGTTGACAAACACAGGAACATAAATGTCCCTAATAGCCATCATTTCACTAGGTAAGCAAATAGTCTGTTGAAACAGCCATCATTTTTCTTCTTAGTACTCTAAGCACTCCACACTGATTTCTGTAGTAATCCCGTAGACCACCAAGGCAGATATTATACTTAGAGAGGCCCAAGACGTTGGCTCACTCATGGTCAATGTACAACACTAAGCTAGAGCTACTGCTTTACCACTTACCTCAGATCTGTGCATATCAGACAGAAATAAGCGCAACAATTCCTGATTAGCAGACACTGCCTGCTTTGAATTGACAGAAGCCCCACTGCTGGGGTCATTAGTCTGTCACCCTCCAGATATTGCTGGACTCACCAGCCCCAGTCAGTGAAGCCAATGGCCAGGGATGATGAAAGCTGATGTCCAGCTGAGGGCCACAGATTGGCCACTCCAAGGAAACTGCCTTATACTGAGTCAGTCCATTTGTCCATCGGCCTCAGTATTGCCTATATTGACTGGCAGGGGCTCCAGGGTTTCAGGCAAGAGTCTTCCCCAGCCCTCCCTGGAGATACTGGGGACTGAACCTGGGATTTCCTGCATAAAAAGCAAATGCTCTACTACCGAGCAGCTGCCCTTTCTTGCCCCCGTTTCAATTCTGGTGCATTCAACATGTACTGATCTGTGCACATAAAAAAAGAGGACCTGTAAGATGGAACTTTGCTCAATGTTGGAAAAAGATGGAAAGTTTTTCACTGAGTACTCATTAACATACCATCTGTGAAAAACAATAGCTTTGACCCAACACACAAGCACATAAATTCCTCTCTACCATCAATGTAAATAAGCCATATTATTTGTGAACAACATCTAATCAAACAAATGTTACACATTTTAAGTCAAGCTTGGCTGTCACAAATGTCATGCATCAATTCTTACCCATGATTCATGGAATAAAACTGTCAGAAGGTACACTCCATAGTCATAATTTTGTCTTCTTAAAGGACACCTGAAAGATATGAAAAACTAAGTCTATGGTATAATCTCTCCAATATTTAACCATTTAAAACTCTACTTTTTAAAAAATATAAATAAATTGAAACTTTAGAATGAATAGTTTGAAGAACTATTCATTAATTGCTTCCAATGAATAAGAGATATAACAATAAAAGCATATAAAAAAACATTTAAACAATGTAATATAGAAAAACAATTTCAAATCTAAAATAGATATAGGCTAGGATAATTTTCTCCCAGTAGTAATGTACGGAAGTGAGAGATGGACCATAAAGAAGGCTGACCGCTGAAGAATTGATGCTTTTGAATTATGGTGCTGGAGGAGACTCTTGAGAGTCCCATGGACTGCAAGAAGATCAAACCTATCCATTCTTAAAGAAATCAGCCCTGAGTGCTCACTAGAAGGACATATCCTGAAGTTGAGGCTCCAGTACTTTGGCCACCTCATGAGAAGAGAAGACTCCCTAGAAAAGACCCTGATGTTGGGAAAGATTGAGGGCACAAGGAGAAGGGGACGGCAGAGGATGAGATGGTTGGACAGTGTTCTCGAAGCTACTAACATGAGTTTGGCCAAACTGCGAGAGGCAGTGAAGGATAGGCGTGCCTGGCGTGCTCTGGTCCATGGGGTCACGAAGAGTCGGACACGAATGAACGACTGAACAACAACAGCAACAACAACAAAAGGATAATTTTCACTGAAAATATTCACTTTGAAAGGAAGAGGTTGCCCAAAAGACAACAGAGGTGGTGCCTATCTCGTGTAATGGGAGGAAGTTCCAAAGGGGAGCTGCTGCCACGCTAAAGGTCCCGCTCCTACTGCAAGCAGAACAGACCTCCTAATGAGAACATATCCACAGGAGGCCCTCTCCTGAATAGCACAGGGACCGGAGGAGTAACATAAGAAGCAAGATAAACAACTGCACTTTAGTTCACTCACAAACAAGCTTCCAAAATGTGTTGACCTTTGGACACAAACTTATTTCAATCATATTACCAGTAATTTATTTGCATTTTGAAGCAAGAGATGGGAGAAATGAGGTCTAACAAAGATAGCTAAAGCCTTTGCCAGATTAGAGTAGAAGAGTCATTATAACCAAGGATCTTTGTAATATAGCACAATATTTTTGAGTCCTTGTAGGACAGAAATGGATATTAGCAGCTAGGGTCTTGACTATCTTACATATGACCAACATTAGACAATTTTCTCATGTTACGATACCTGTCTGTTGTAATGGTAAGGGTATCTGTGCCCTCACAGTACCTCTCTCCTACAAGTTTAATGAGCTTCTTCTTTGCATGATCATCCAAGTTGAGGCTTGAAAGCTTAACCTGGAGAGAAATCAGACTCTTAGCAAGTTGATAGCAAGTTCAACGCCCAAGGTAGAAAAAAAAGGTCAATGAGTTATTGCATTAAAGCACATAAAACATGATGTCACTGCATTCAGTTTTGCAGGTCGCAAATACGAGGGCCAAATATTAGCCCCAAGCTCAAACAGGTGACTTCATGCAAACCACACACACACAAAAATACATCACAGGTGTCTTTTAGATTCAAGTCCTCAAAAGTTGAGCACAGAACCAAGAAGCTGACATCTGTTTAATTTCATAATTTATTCTGATTTTGCTAGTCCTGGCCCTATGCACAAGGCTATGCACAGCATTAACACCTTAACCCCAGTCACTGGAAACCTTACTCAGGCATCTCCATATATTTTACAGCACATTATTACAGCCACTGCTTTCCTTTTTTAAAATCAAAGTTGAGACTATGCTGACATGCAGTACCACAGCATGAGGTACCACACAATCCTTAGAAATAAGCTATGGGAAAAATTTGATTTAATTCTACTATTTCTCAATCAACAGAAACAAGGCCAGTAAAGAATCTTAATGGAAAAAGCAAAGATTATATTTATTTAAGGGTTGAAAAACCAAGGAAGGAAAGTCTCAGAAAGAGCACTAAGAGGCTTTTAAAAAGCCAAGTGCTAGGAAGCAAATCCTAACTGGAGAATAAATAAAGAACAAATTAATTTTTGTGACTCAAAACAGACTTGAGCTTCTCAGTGTAAGAACTATCTTCAAGCAAAGGATTAAGAACATGTTAAACTAACAAAAGCTCAAAGTAGTGCTCAGTTGCAATCTTAGTTTGCTATATTGTG
This sequence comes from Darevskia armeniaca, assembly GCA_034641395.1. Taxonomy (NCBI): domain Eukaryota; kingdom Metazoa; phylum Chordata; class Lepidosauria; order Squamata; family Lacertidae; genus Darevskia; species Darevskia armeniaca. Next base: position 189,327 of record JAWWNF010000102.1, on the reverse strand, counting down.
TTAAGACTTAAGAAACTTGCTACACAGTATATTGCATTAAGGCAGAAGAATTCAGAACACTACCACTTCAAACAGCAAGTACCCTATGAGCTGGGGAAAAGAATATTTTTGAATGCTTCCCTAGATAAAAAGTTCCCTGAATGCAGTAAACTACTACATCAGGAAGCACATTACCCCAGCCTTCTCCCAAAGTGCTAGTTTACTACACTCAGGGAACTTTTTATTTCAGCTGCTTTAAAAAATAAGGCGCCTTGCCACCTCTGTGGCCTGAAGTAGTACTATTCAGAATTCTACCATTTCGTTAGGTTCTATGCTAAGACTACAAGTCCTGTCTCACAAGTGTGTGTCTTTTGAGTGTCAACAGGTGTATAGATAGAGAGTAGGAAAAGGTTCAGAAAAGGGCAACCAAAATGATCAAAGAAGAAAGGTTGCAGCAACCCAACTCCCTCAACCATTCCTCATAAGGCTTGGTTTCCAGACCCTTGAGTCTATTGGTTGCCCTCTTCTGCACATGTTCCAGCTTGTAAATATCCTCCTTAAATTGTGGTGCCCAGAACTGGACGTAGGCGTCTAGGTGAGGTCTGACCAAGGCAGAATAGAGCGGTACTAATCCTTCCCTTGATCTGGACACTAGACTTCTGTTCATGCAGCCTAGAATAGCAGTCACATTTTTGCTGTTGCATCACACTACTGACTCATGTGAAGCTTGTGGTCCACCAGGACCCCTAAATCCTTTTCACATGTACTGCTTGTTAGCCAAATGTCCTTCATCTTATATTTGTGCATCTGGTTCTTCCTGCCTAAGTGCAGAATCGTACATTTGTCCCTATTGAAATTCAGTTTGTTGGCCCAGTTTTCCAATCTGTTAAGGTCAACTTGAATCCTGATTCTGTCTTCTGTGGCAGTAGCTACAGTTTGGCGTCATCTGCAAATCTGATGAGCCGAAAAGAGCTAGTCACCACTGCCTTAGATTGTCTTGCAAAACTTAAAGGACTGTCTTCCCCCATATGAATGTGTCTGTAAATTAAAGATTTTCTTTGGGCTCTTGCAAGTCCACTTGTTCTTTATGTGTATTTGTGTGTGTAAGAGCTTTTTAATAGTGGCATCAAGTCTCTTGAACTTCACCCTGTTAAGTTAATTCCACCGTTTCCCTGCAGGTGTTTCAGAAAGATTCCCCCTGCCTGAAAATTTTGAGAACTCTTAAGTTTTTGAAGGTGTTTTTTTTAGCCGCTCCAGTTTACTTGCCCTTGCTGGGGTTGAATGTAATGGGCCAGTTTACTGACTGATTGTATCATGTTTCTTTTTATTTTGGTTATGCATTTATGATTTGACGGTTAGCTATAGCTATTTTGTAGACCATGTTAAATATTTAAATAAATCCACTTTCTGAACATTTGAAAGTTACAGATTCTGTCATGGCAATTTTGCAACACACTATACGTACACAGGTCCTCCCAGGTCACCAAGGTCTCACTGGAGTGGCAAACACATGGCTGGGAAGCTGAGCCCTATCACTTGAGCAGGGGTGGGGGCACACATAATGGGACGCTTCTCCATTCTAAACACTCTCTGCCATAAAAGACAAGCATATCAGAGGGAAGGCTAGACTAGACACTTTGTTCCATATAAGCTTTTTTTAATGCGCAGGGAGGGGTTTGTTTTTGTGTGGAAGAGCATTCCATCATGCAAATCCCACATGCAATTTGAAATTGTATAGCCCAGACACAGCTTCATCAGTCCAGCGAGAACTGTGCTGTAGCCCCCATTCAAAACAGTCTCGATACCATCTGCTTTTCACCTTCAAACCTCTCCCTGTCCCATTCCTCCCGACAGATTATGTTGACAAAGGATTAACAGGACACCACCAGAAGACAGGATTATCAATCACGTCTCATTTGATCATAAGTGCTAGGAAAAGCCATATGGCAGGTTGCTGCATGTTTAATAATCAACATTATATGCAGCCTGTTTCGAAATATACCTCTAAAAAAAAGTACATGGTTTTTATACAGTCTGTTATCTGCATAAAATAAAACATTGGCTTGGACTGTAAGACATGATTCTAACAGTAGTTTGTCATACAAATACTGCCATCTACCTTACAAAGTTATTTTAGAGATGACTGAAAATGCAAATGAAATGGCTTTTTTTACAAAAGCAAAATGTGCTCCAAACTCCTCAAATCCTAGCCTCCACCAACCCTCATTTTTTCTCCTTTAGGTTTTAAGTGGGGAAGGGTCACAGTGCAGTGGCAGTGTGTCTGCCTTGCAAGCTAAAGGTCCCACGTTCAATATTCATCATCTCCAGGCTGGGAAGGCATCCTGTCTGGAACCTGGAGAGTGGCTGCCAGTTAGTGTGGACAATACCGAGCTAGATGAGCAGTAGTTCGACTCTGAAACACAGGAAGCTGCCTTATACTAAGTGGCTTGGGCAGTCATTTCTGCTTATGCAGTATCTTGAATACTGATGGGACAATATTAAATGAATGACCTCACACACAAAAATGGCTGAAAAAAACATGGCCTTATAGATTCATTCTCTCTCTCTCCTAATGCTTTATTCAATATTCAAAATAGGCATCTAACTTGACCATTACTCAAGTATAGCTTACAGCACTTAAATCAAATACCATTAGATGTTACTGGATTTTGTGCCAAGAAATGAAGTAATTTCTAATGGGTGGTTCTTCATTTCTTAAGTTAATTGATTCATCAGTGCAAACAGTTCTTGTACATTCTCTTTCAGTAACAGCAAGTTTAATTTTTGCCTGCTTTGTAATCAAGCCAAATGAACTTGTTTTAAGAGCCCTATGTTAAAAATGAAGTTACTTCTGTAGTTTACTTACTGTTAGGGTCACCACTCTTGCTTTAGGATTGCGAATAGATGGGCCTGCTGAAATGTAATCTACTGTGTCAACTTCAATGGGAAAGTGCTGCATACATTTCTCATCATTATCAACATCAGCTGGCCACTCTGTGCAGAAGTCTGAAAAGTGAGCAGTGGGAGCAAGATCACAGCAATCATTCTGGCAATAGCTACTTTGAGAAAAATGTATTAAGAACTTCATCCCTTTCCAGGTAATTAAAGTGGAATATGATGTGAATATGCCAATCAGAGGCATAGCTGTTTACAAATTCCTGACCCTCACCTCTTTCTTTATTAAAGCTTAAGTGCTGAGAACAAAGAATAGCCTGCTAGCGTTGTCTTCCACCTATTTTTTAATCAATGAAAGAGATCTGAAACTTACCTTTAAGAGCAGCACAGTGCTTCCTGATGGCAACTGGTGTCAGATGCAAAAAATTGGGGATCTGAAATAAGATGTAACTCATAGTCTAAATCTAATACATAATGTAAAACATCTAAATGAGGACAAAGGATTCATTCAGTATCGCTAAGCAGTAAGTGAAATACTTAGTAGCCCACTAGAAGCTACCTGAGTGTCATATAGGCATAACTACACTTGCTTTTTACAGCATTGTTTTAATAGTACAACAGTTAATTTATATGTAGAAGCACAGTTAACACAACTTGCTTCCCCCCCCCCCAAGGATTGTGCATTGATCAGAAGGTATAAAAGTCCAATACGGATATGAAAAAAACACAGTATTTCCCCTTGAAAATAGAATAGCTTCAGCTGTTTTGAACAGATGGAATGGTTCAACTATAGAAATCTGAGGGCATATCAGTCCAAGTATGTATTTGTGGGGTGGCATTGCAGTACCCCCCTTGACATTATTGAATAACAGCTTTATACAGTGGTACCCCGCAAGACGAATGCCTCACAAGACGAAAAACTCGCAAGACGACAGAGTTTTTCATTTTTGGAGTCGCTTCACAAGACGAATTTCCCTATGGGCTTGCTTCGCAAGACGAAAACGTCTTGCGAGTTCCCAATGCATTCCTATGGGAAACCGTGCTTCAATGCATTCCTATGGGAAACAGCGCCATCTAGTGTTTCACAGGACCGTGCTTCGCAAGACGAAAAAACTCGCAAGACGACAAGACTCACAGAACGAATTAATTTCGTCTTGCGGGGTACCACTGTACCAATATTAAAGTAAGCTATTTAGAGTCCTTTTGAAAGAAGATTAAGAATAGCAAAGTGAAGGAAAAGAGCAAAGCTTTCTGTTACAAGGCACTTAACATTATGCGACTGGGGCAGGGAATACTGTATATTCCTGCGTATAAGACTACTTTTTAACCCAGGAAACTCTTCTCAAAAGTCGGGGGCCGTCTTATAAGCCGGGTCATATTTCTTATACGGCGAGTATATCCCAAACTCTATATTTTAACTGGAAAAGTTGGGGGTCGTCTTATACGCCCAGTCGTCTTGTACGCCGGAAAATACGGTAATCTCTCTTGCAGTAAAGGCTCCCAGCCTCAGGAAAAGATATATGGAGTCCATTTCAGTTAAATGCTGTGGAGATTGCGAGCTTCAAGGGTACAGGGACAGGGGGAATGTGACTCTGTTACTTCTGCTCGATCTGTCACTAGCTTTTGATATCAATGATCAAGGCATCCTCCTGATCCAATTCAGTGAGATGGGTACTGAATGCACCATATTACAGTGCTTTTGTATCTTCAGGGGTATGTTCAGACAGTAGCACTGGGTAAGTGCTCCTCAAACCTTAGCAACTGTGCTATGGGGTTCCACAGGATACTATCCTTTCTACAGCGCAATTTAACATCTATATTGTGGGGTCATTAGGAGTTTTAGAGCAAGGTGTCACCAGTATGCTCTACTTCTCCATAACATATGAACCATGAGAGACTGTGAAAGCTCAGAATTGAGGGTCTGAAAATAGTTGTGGACTGGATGAGGACCGCTAAACTGTGCACAAATCCTTGGAAGATGAAGGCTCTTTGGGTGGGCTGTTCCTATGTTTGGGAGACAGGCATGACAGGTTGCCTGTTCTGGATGGGGTTGCACTTCCTCTGAAGGAGCAAGTGCATAGTTTGGAGGTACTCCTGGAAACATCTGTCACTAGAGACCCAAGTATCCTCTGTGACTAGGAGTGCCTTTTACCAGTTTCATCTGGTCCACCAGGTATAGCTTGACCACTGGTTACCATGCATTAGTAACCTCCAAGGCTGGATTACTGCAATGTGCTCTATGTGAGACTGTCCTTGGGCTTGGGTCCAGAAGTTCCAGCTGGTGTTGAATGTCGTGGTCAGTTTGTTGATGGGGTCATCTGGTTAAGAAAATTGTTGAAGCATCTGCACTGTCTACCCATCAACTACCGAGACAGGTTCAGGGTCCTTGCATTAATTCACAAGTCTCAAACAACTAAGGTCCAGGATATCTCAGGAACTGCTTAAATAGCTGAAACCCCAGCTCAATTACTGACATCATCTGCAGGAACATTGTTGGTCATTCCCCAAGCCAGCAAGACTCATTTGACAATAAGAAACAGACTTTAGTGTCATCAGTCAAGTACTATGGTAGGTGCCTTCTGTTTCAACTTTAAAACACCTGCTGCAAACCTTTCTATTCCATCAGGCTTGTGCAGGCAATTAAGAGTACAGTCATACCTCATGTTGCGAACGCTGCGGGTCATGCGTTTTCAGGTTGCGCTCTGCGCCGAACCCGGAAGTACCGGAACGGGTTACTTCCGGGTTTCAGCGCTCGCGAAGCGCTATATCGCACATGCGCAGAAGCACCTAATCGTGGCCCGCGCGTGCGCAGATGTGACGCTGAGGGTTGCGAATGCGCCTCCCGCAGGGATCGCGTTTGCAACCCGAGTGTCCACTGTACACCCTTCCACAGTAGTTAGTTAACTTCTGATTTTAACTTTTTAATGACTTTCATGGCACGGTTTTACATACTGTGTTGGGAACCGTTCTGATTTGTCTTTTATTAGCAGTATATAATTTTTTTTATATATAAATAACTTGTGATGAAAGTGCAAAACTACTATACTGTTTATCTGTTTCCTTCAACTACATTCTACACTGAAAAAACCAGCGTCTTTGAAATAGTAGGATACAACTGTACCTTTAAGAGTTCCAAGTTCCCTTCTTTTACTGGAGGTACACCCCTTTTCACTGGGTAGCCCATTCGAAGAGGAAGGGGCACACAGGAAGGTTTAAAAGCAGCTGCAACAGGGTACACACTGGTCCAATCCTGATCAACCTCCATCTTCTCAGTTCTGGGAGTTGGAGTCTAATGCAAATTTCAAATGAAAATAAAGTTCAAAATGTGAGACAATTCAATTTTTTATGACAAGATATACTTTAACTTTGATCAGTTTTTCAAGACAGATGCTCTCGCACTCTCCTTATATGAGTCATATGACACATGAGTTTTAGACTCCAACTGGATTAATCCTGGCTCAAAGCATGGACTTGGACCAGTTACTAGCTCTCAACCTAACTTATTAGCAAGGATAAAGCAATTCACATAACGAAAAATTCAATTATAGTAATTATTTGGCTGTAGCTGAATAAGAACTGATATAAACTGTTTTCTGGAGGGCCTTTTCTGAATTACTTAATGACTTAATTTTGTAATTGTGTATATCACATGTAACTAACACTTAAAAGTGCTTGCTTAGTAGGTGGAAGCCTACAATAAGCACAACACTACATATTTAAACCTGCGCTTGTGAGAATCCTAGTTCTTTCATAGAGTTTTAATTACAGGGTTACATATTTGGAAGAAATGACAGTTGTCAGCATGTGGAAACAGAATAAGATCCAATAGGCTTAAAATGTAATCCACATGCATCCTGAGTTTCTTACCTCTCTCCGGTATTTATCATTTTGTGAGGTCCTTCCTCTTTGTACCAATGCACCTATAATGGAAAATAATATTTCAGAAAAATATCTTATTTTATAATAATAATAATTTATTATTTATACCCCGCCCATCTGGCCGAGTTTCCCCAGCCACTCTGGGCGGCTTCCAATCAAATATTAAAACAATACAGCATTAAATATTAAAAACTTCCCTAAACAGGGCTGCCTTCAGATGTCTTTTAAAAATAGGATAGCTGCTTATTTCCTTGACATCTGCTGGAAGGGTGTTCCACAGGGCGGGCGCCAGAAGGCCCTCTGTCTGGTTCCCTGTAACCTCGCTTCTCGCAATGAGGGAACCGCCAGAAGGCCCTCGGCGCTGGATCTCAGTGTCCGGGCTGAACGATGGGGGTGGAGACGCTCCTTCAGGTATACAGGACCGAGGCCATTTAGGGCTTTAAAGGTCAGTACCAACACTTTGAATTGTGCTCGGAAACGTACTGGGAGCCAATGTAGATCTCTCAGGACCGGTGATATGTGGTCCCAGCGGCCACTCCCAGTCACCAGTCTAGCTGCCACATTCTGGATTAATTGCAGTTTCCGGGTCACCTTCAAAGGTAGCCCCACGTAGAGCGCATTGCAGTAGTCCAAGCGGGAGATAACCAGAGCATGCACCACTCTGGCGAGACAGTCCGCGGGCAGGTAGGGTCTCAGCCTGCGTACCAGATGGAGCTGGTAGACAGCCGCCCTGGACACAGAATTAACCTGCGCCTCCATGGACAGCTGTGAGTCCAAAATGACTCCCAGGCTGCGCACCTGGTCCTTCAGGGGCACAGTTACCCCATTCAGGACCAGGGAGTCCCCCACACCTGCCCGCCCCCTGTCCCCCAAGAACAGTACTTCTGTCTTGTCAGGATTCAACCTCAATCTGTTAGCTGCCATCCATCCTCCAACCGCCTCCAGACACTCACACAGGACCTTCACCGCCTTCACTGGTTCTGATTTGAAAGAGAGGTAGAGCTGGGTATCATCCGCATACTGATGAACACCCAGCCCAAACCCCCTGATGATCTCTCCCAGCGGCTTCATATAGATATTAAAAAGCATGGGGGAGAGGGCGGAACCCTGAGGCACCCCACAAGTGAGAGCCCAGGGATCTGAACACTCATCCCCCACCACCACTTTCTGAACACGGCCCAGGAGGAAGGAGAATATTACCATATTCTATTATTCAAATAATAGGCTGGAAGAAAGAATATTAAGGTTTAGTTAATACTTAAACCATCAGCATAAAAAACCCTTCACAGCAGATAGGGAGGCACAGCTGTGTTGTGGCAACACACTACCATCTGCTAAAATGTTTGCATGACCAACATAACAATTCCCCGTAGTTCCTATTGCCTTCCCTCTCCCCTTAGCTTTTTAGATTTTGAAACCTACAAATAGGGTCCTATAATTTAAAATTAAAAAATGTTATTTATAAATATATAAATAAATTTTTATTTGTAACAATTAATGTCTGATGATAAAGGTTATAAAATTAAGGCATGTGACCCTACACATTTACTTGTGACCAAATTGCATTGAACTCAGCGAAACTTGCTGGATTTTCTTTCTATTAAAGAACAGCACATTGTGATGGAAGGAGATATCATTTACCCATGCCTGGGTACAGGGCAGTATGCCTTACTGCTCAAGTGAAAAAAATATTATTTTATGTTTTAATAGGGAAGTATCTATTATTTATGGTTACTCTGAAATAAATCACATCAATTTCAGTGAAACTTATTTCCTTTTAACCGTGGACAGGTTTTGATAGTGAAATTTATCTGTTTGTTTATTAAATTTCTACACCGCCCTTCATCAGAGGTTGACAGAGCAGTTTACAGTATAAAAATACCCAAGTCTAAGGCATAACAACAACAAAAACAATACCCACCGACCCAGTTTCAAAGGGCACAAATTGTTTAATGAGCCCAAGGCCTTGTTTAAAAGGGACGTTTTTGCCGGGCGCCTAAAGGTGTACAATGAAGGTGCCCTGGGGAGAGCAACCCCCAGACGGGGAGCCACTGCGGAGAAGGCCCCGGTCTCATGTTGCCACCCTCCGGACCTCGAGGAGGAAGCACACGAAGAAGGGCCTCGGAAGGTGATCTCAGGGTCGGCTCCTGAGGGGAGAGGCGGCCCTGGAGTTTGCAGCACCCCCGCACCACTTCCAGGGACACGCGCCGGATTGGCGCCGCTCACTTGCAAGCGCTGAACCTGCCCCTCGGGGCTTTCCGCCAGGGAAGGAGGGCCTGGCCGCCCCGGCCATACCTTTGCCCCGGCCGCCGGCCGCCGCCGGAGCGGTGGAGTAGCCAGCGGAGTTCCGGCTCCTCCGGAGAAGGCGGCCTCGCAGCAGCAGCAGCAGCGCGCCCAGACCTGAAGCGCCTCCGCAGGCGGCCGCCATTTTCGGCCCTGGCGCCGCGCGGAGTCGTGACGTCGATTTCCGGCCCGGGCGCGTCTCCTTCCTCTTCCGGCGGCTCGGGGCCTGGAGCGGCGCATGCGCGTTTGTGGCGTGATGCGGGGCAGCGGGGCGCTTCTCCTCCTGACCTCGGAGGCGTCTGTCGTCGTGGGTGGGATTGTAGGTTTTTAATAGGCAGGGAGCTTTAATTCGTTTAATGATGGGGGGTTTCCGCCCTCATATATTTCTAAAGGGCGGGGTAGGAATAAAATATATAATAATTTTATTGATGAATTGATTTGATTTGTAGAACACTGGAGATCGGGGGGGGGCGAGTCACAATAGAAAAATACAAAGTGAGAAAGCAAAGCCCATACCCAAAAGCCCCCCCCCGGCCTATTCCGAGGCCCTCGCTGCCCCAGGTGGGCGGTGGGCGGGCGGCGTGGCTGCTCTCGTGCTGCCCTTGGGGCTTTCCTCCAGGCCTGCCGGGGATCAGGCCCCCCCGGGCTGCTCTGGAGGAAGAAGGTGGCCTGGCGGCGCTTCCCCCCAAGAGGTTCCAAATAAGCAGAGAGGAGGTTTGTGCTTGGAAATGCATCCTGCCCCATCATGCACAGCTGGGAGGCGGCTTCTTTCCCCCTGCAACCCCGCTGCCCAGCTGTTTCCCCCTAGCCCTGTTCAGAGACCAGGCTTTGAGAATAGCAGAGGGAGGAAGAATCCCACACTGCCACACACTTGCCATTTCTCTGTTGCAAATCCCTCAGCTTTGTACCAAATATGGGACCAAAAAACCTCATTTCTCACTGGTTGTCTAATTCTGGCTTCTGCTTATGCACATATTTGTGTTTAAACCAGGCTCACTGATGCACTGAAAAGACCATGCAGCATGTTTGTAGTACCTCCTGAAAATACAAGAGAGAACCAAAAATCCCTTCTAAAGTTAAGAAATTTTAGTTCACTGGACTTGTACTAGTACTTATTCACTAAGAAAACCCAAATATTTGCAGACCACAAGCTGCAGTTTCAGAGTTTAGCAGAGTAGGCTTATATCTGTACCCACTGTAACATGTTAACTTTCTGAGGAGTTGAAAAGCTAGGTGTCACCGATCTGTCACCCTTGGGGACCAAATCCTATTCCCACTAGTGCAAGCATGTTTAGGAACCGGGGGCTCTAATTCCATTTTAGTTATATCCCTATGCCCCCCTTGTAAAGGATTTTAGCCTTATTTTCTGTGAGCTTTTAAAGGTTTCTTAAAAGTCTTTCGTTTAAATAATATGCATTCAAGCCTTATAGGGAAGGGGTGTCAAAACAGAATTTCCTTTTAAAGCTCAATTCTTTTCCCCTATGTTTTATATATTATAATCAATTATATGTATCTTTTTATTGATCCTGCTTATATTATAACCAAGTATTGATCCTGCTTCTGTATACCGGTAAGTGTGCTTGCTTCATGTATTGATATTAGAAAGCAAAATATTAGTTTGTAAAAGTTTCCATTTCTTTTGATGAATGGCTCCTAGATGCTCAGCTGTCTGAGAATGTGCCCAAGGTCTCTTGTCTAGTAGAATGTTTCAATCCTTTGTATCTTTATCAAGCCACCTGCTTATCCAAGGAGTATAGTCTGGGTTTGTTGCTATATTGGAATCAGTAACAGGGTAACAAGGTCTTTGTGTTGTAAGTAACAAGTGTAAAAGAATGTCATCAGTAAGTTCCAAAACCTTGCAATTTTGTGATAACGATTGGTATAGCAGTGTATATAAGGACCAAACACTTTCCAGTGTGCGGGCAGATTGCGAGCTGATTGCACTGTCCCTTTTGATCTGTCATATGCATTTCAAAAATAAAGTTTTGTTGTATTTCTGAATGGCATTTGGCCTCTTTGTGAGTTCTACCCAGATCTCTGGAGATCCCAGAATGGATAAGGCTTATCATTGGGACTCCCGTCAGCCCTAGCCATCATGGCCAATGGTCGGATGATGGAGTACCAACAACACCTGGAAGACTACTCTGCACATACTGGTTAGAATTTCAGAATTTCAGAGTCAAACGGACTCCCAGAATGGATTAAGTTCGACAGCCAAGGTACGGCCATAGTATAGTATAGTATAGTATAGTATAGTATAGTATAGTATAGTATAGTATAGTATAGTATAGTATAGTATAGTATAGATGATTCTAGAAGGTAGTGGCCCAGTAGCAGAGCACTGCATGCAAAAGGTCTGAGGCTTAATCCCTGGCATCTTGAGGGATAGTTAGGAGACTCCATCCGAAATCCTGGAGAGCCATTGCTAATGTAGAAAATACTGAACTGGGTGGACCAACGGTCTGACAGGATAAGGCAAGCTTTTATGTTCCTAACTGTTCAACTGGACAATAGCCTAATCTCAATGTGAGGTAAACACACATAATTTGGCAGATGTGACTTCCTTTTGAACTCTTCCAAATAGCAGACATTTCTTATACAGTATGTCTACTGAAGCAATTATTTCACTTTGATCAGCCACTGAAAATGTGCTTATAGTTGTACAACTTTTGACATTATTTTGTTACCTCCACATTATCAGTGGGGTGGATCCTTTTCCAGTGCACTACTAATGATTGAAGCAAACCTAATAATACAATGCTAGGACACTTAATATAATTGAAGCAAGGAATCAAGTAACAGTTGAAGCTCAGTGTACAAGAATTTATATTGTCTCATTATTTGAAAGCTTTCTGCTGGTGCTATCTGATACCGCTTCAATAAGAATAGGCCTAATATTGCAAGCAGTAATTCTTGCCGCCTTTTGTGTAGCTCAATGGAGAACGCTGAGTATTACAAGTGTACAGTGTCTTCAATACACCAACTTATTCATTATTTCTAGTCATTTATATTGATAGAATGTTGAAATATGGATTTTGTAACTTACTGCATTGCAGGTTTTTTTTTAAACTCGCTTTAGTCATGTCTTAGTTTTAAATTACCAACCTGACCCATTCTGAGAATATGTAGGTGAATAAACTTTAAAACTGGGAGACAATAAGATATTGTGAGCATATCATATGTAAGCTTAAACCTAGTTACTATAAACAAAATAATTTCCCCCCCTTCCAGTACCACCTTAGAGACCAACTAAGTTTGTTATTGGTATGAGCTTTCCTGTGCATGCACATGAAATTTTTTTATTTTTATTTTGTTTCGACTACGGCAGACCAACACGGCTACCTACCTGTAACTAGTTACTATAAGTGAGGCCATTGGATTTGGGTTCATGAGAAAAGACATGAGAGACCTTAAAAGTTATATTCTGCTGACTACATTTTTATTTCTTCAATCAAAAAATGTATAGTGCTTAGTTGACAGTAAACCTCAAAGTGCGTTACAAAAAAGTTAATTAAAACAACCAAAGCAAACATTAAAAACAAAATTACATATTTTTAAAAATTAAAACACAGTATACATAAACCAGGGATTTAGAAACATTAATATATAATAAACTCAAATGTTCAAAGTCACATGCCTGGAAAGGCTTGCTGAAACAAAACATAACAGCAAAGGGACTGTGTCACATTTATGGGCAGAGAGTTCCCAAGAGCAGGTGCTGTGAAGTTTCAATTGGTTGCAAGCATGGAAAGAAACTTTATACTGCACTTGTAACAGTGACAGTGATCCAGTGGGCACATATTGGGTTAGGCTATCCTTCAAGCAAACTGGTTCCAAGCTAATGTGAGTTTTATATGCTAATAGTAACACCTTGAATTCGGTCAAGTGCAGTCAGTGCAGATCTCCAAGCAGAGTTGCAATATGTTGACAGGGTCAACAACCATGTTGCAGCATTCTGCACTTACTGTAGTTTTCAGACCAAGCACAACACACACAGTGTGCCTGGACTACAAGGGTCAATCTACCCTGATCCAGAAACAGCTATAGCTGTCCCACCAGCCAGGAATGATAAAAGGAGCTCCTTACCTCCAATACCACCTGGGTCTCCCGTGACAAAGCTGGATGCAGAAGCACTCCCAGGCGTGACCTGGCTCCTTCGGGGAGAGGGCAGCCCATTCCATGCTGAATTGATTTGCTGCAGATATCATTAAAGGCCAGTACCTGAAGGAAGGTCTTCATGAGGAAAGCCAACTGCTTTGGTGTCCGTACTATTACAATATTGATGCAAAGCTCAACTAAACTGGATGCAAGGACCCCACACCTCACACTGATGCACCAAGTGGGGAGGGGATATGCCTTAAAATACAACAGCTGCAAATACATCATGTCTATTCTTCATCCACTGAATATAGGGTATTGGCTAAATAAATCACTCGTCCATCAGCTTCTGGCAGCAATTTCCAGAATGATTTTCATGTAAGTCTATCGCAGAAAAATCAAAGAGTCTTGTGGCATCTTTGTGACTCACTGTAGATTTCCCTTGGATCACTCCCCCTTGCAGAGAATACAGAGTGCACATGCACTGTGCAAAAAGGATGCGCAAATAGCTGTAAACCCCACATGGAGGCAAACTATCTCGGGGTTGAACACTGTAGGCATTTGACTCTACCGGTAACAGTTGCTGCTGGTCAAGCACTCAATAACCACGACTCCTTTCCGGAAGAGAGCTTGGCTTGCATTAGAAAAACTGTCAATGCTGCACAGAGGCTTCCACAACAACCAACAGAGGGTTAGCAAATACTGCTTCATTGACTACAATGCCTTCTCCAAAAGGAAGATCCCTCATGCAGACAGCAAAGGCATAATCTGTGGGGGAGGGAGGCTGATGCACCGAAGTGATGTCTGTTTGTCTCTCATTCATTCACCAGCAACTTCTGAAGACCTTTGCAGCTGCAGGGACTTGGATCTACTTGCTCCCCCATTCACACAAAGGGCATGTGGGCACCAGGCCTGCTAGGAGGTCATGGAGGGGTGGCCAGGTTGTTCTGTTTTTGTCCCTCTTGGGCTCCTCGAGTTGAGGGCAGCTCCTCCTCCTCTGACAGTTCACCTTACAACTGCCATCCTGAGCCAGCCAGGACTGCAGAAGCCATGACACCCCTTCCTGTGTAATCACACCCCTTTTGACAGTCCTGGGTCTCTCTGGGTCAACATGGTCAAACATGGAGTAATCTGGAGCGATCTCAACCCAATCCAGTTAAATCCCAGATGGACTTGAATCAAGGTGATTCAGTTCAGGATCCAGGATTTGTCCATGTCTGATACACAGCCTTAATAAGAACACCCACATCCACACACCCCTTTCCAAACTTCTCAGATATGTTATTTCTGCTTCAAACCTTTAGCCTTTGAGGTCCCTCACAACTCGCATAACTGGGATTAACCCTTGTCAGTCCCCCCTCCCAAATCAAAACAGGAAGTCTCTTTATGCCTAGTATAGAAAGAACATATCAGGGGTGAGAGTGCCAAGAAAAACACAATTCCCATCATGTATCTGTGTCAACAAGTTTCCAGGCTCATAACATCCATTGCTATAAAAAAAATTATTACATGTCCTAGAATAGAGGTTCCCAAACTTATTTGGCCTACTGCCCCCTTTTCAGAAAAAAACTTACTCAGTACCCCCTTTAAGTGAACAAACAGAACGATACAGTGACAATTTTGCATTCTTTTATGCACCTGTATTTCTACCTACGTCTTGTATCATTCTAAAGAAAGATGTTATAAATAAGACACCTTGAAGCTTGAACTCTATGTTACATTGGTAAGTCAAAACAAAATAAAAAATAAAAAAAATCCTTCCGGTAGCACCTTAGAGACCAACTAAGTTTGTTCTTGGTATGAGCTTTCGTGTGCATGCACACTTCTTCAGATACATTGAAACAGAAGTCACCAGACCCTTATATATAGTGAGAGGGTGGGAGGGGTATTACTCAGAAGGGTGGTGGGAATGGGTGATAGGCTGATAGCTGTGGTAAACCTGTTGACGACTGTTAACGACTGCAATTAGTCTTACAGGAAAAAGCTTAGTTGGTCTCTAAGGTGCTACTGGAATGAATTTTTTATTTTTTATTTTGTTTTGACTATGACAGACCAACACGGCTACCTACCTGTAACTGGAACATTGGTAAGTGTCAATACACAACAGATGAAACAGGTACAAATCTTTTTTCTTTGTTTCCACTGCCCGCTTATTTTTATTCAATGCCCCCCCCCATTGCACCTGAGGCTACTACGCCACCCCGGATCCTTCCAAAAACCCCAGGGGGCAGTATCGCCCACTTTGGGAAACTTGAGTGGTGTAAGAGCTGCAGGTAATCGCCCAGAGAATGGGAGAGTGACAGAAATATCTCCAGCAGTCGCTCTATGTTCAGATTGAAAGATAAGAATGTGTGTGGGACAGGAAAGTGTGTCGTGTTCAAATTTTGGAGAAAACTTAAAATAATTGCTTGCAGTTTCACTTGGCAGGGCAGTACCCAGGTTGCCCTAATAGAGCAGCTTCCACTGAGCACAGGACTTACTTAAAAAAAAAAAGCAAAGTGAAAAATGTCAAATTTCAGAATAAATTACAAGCCAATCATTTATTAATGTATTAATTATTATTAATAATATTTATAGTATAATTACAAATTATAACCCAATGTGGGCATGTGGAAAGGAATGCGATCCAACTTGGGGAACTGGTAGCATTTGATTTGCAGGAAGCAACAGCCCTCCCTCCAAGGCCCATTATTATGGATGAGGTACAAATCTTAATCAGGTCATCTACCTAGATGAATTATTTCAATTTAAAAATGCAGTGGCAAATTACCTATAGGCTGGAAACTCAGCAATTCACCATTTTGGTTCATTAAAAGATAACAAGAAAGAGCCCCAGATGACAGAATGGTCAGCTTCATGGGCATGGCTGTTAATACAGATATTGTTTCATTCAGCTAACATTTATTCACTGTAGACCTTGAGTACCGGTAATTAATTCCATTACGTCTTATCTGAGGAAAAGTTAGCTGAGTGCAACTCATAGCCAGAATCTGTTCACTCAGATCCACAGGAACAGCTGAGATTTAAGAAATGTGCCATTTCACCTCAAAATATGCAACTGCTTTCTGCATTGTTCATTATGTGGCATTTGTAGATTTCTCAGTGGTCATATATTTCACATAAGTTAACCATACAGTTAAAAATGTTTTATTGAGTATAATGGTATGTGGTATTAAATTTCACATTCATTTGGTTACAAAAAAACCCCAAATCTCCTCCTTGTTGAAGGAATAAGAAGTTAAAAGATGTGGCAAAAGAATTATTATCCCCTTTGAAGAATTAGTGAAAAGATATAGAATAGATAGGGCCAAAATAGTGTCAAAACTGTATAAAGTTTTATTAAACATGGGGAAGTCACCAAAGGAAAGCTTGAAAGAATATTGGAAGTTAGATATCCAGGAACAGATTTTAGATGAAGATTGGGAAAGAATTTTTAGGCAACCGCCCTTTGTTGCGACCCCTAGGATAATCCAGGAACAGGGGTTGAAGCTGGTACAAAAATGGTATTATCCGCCAGTAAGGTTGTATCATATCACAAAGTCAGGAAGTCAAAATTGCTGGATGAAATGTGGAGTGATGGGAACGTACAGTCATATGTGGTGGGATTGTCCTTTAGTAAATAATTTTTGGAAACAGATTGGTATTGAAATATCGGGAATTGTGGGTAGAAAAGTGGAAATATCTAAATTAATGATTCTCATTAGCCTGGGTAGCAACGGGTTAAAAACAAAAGAGGACTGCAAATGGGTAAATTTGATGGTAATTGCAGCCAGACAGGTTATAGTGAGTAATTGGAAAAATGCAGAAGAGCTAGGGGTGAACCAATGGAGGAAAAAATTGAATAATACTGTATTATAATTTTAGAATACCTAACTGCGAAGATATGCAGAATGAAAGGGTTTAAGGTCAGTGAGAAAGAGGAGGATTGGCTTGAGAACCTACTGAATTATTTGGGTAGGTTTGAACAATTTGGGGTAATCAAAACGTTAAAAGCTAAATAAACCTTGCGGATTGTTAATATATATAGAATTGTACATATGGTTGATTTGAATATGTTTCATTGTTCATGTATATCCGAGGTATCGGCCGCCTAGGGGATTCACTGTTTTTGTCTGGGTTGTTAGTGATTTAAATAAATAATAATAATAATAATTTTTTTTTAAAAAAAAATCACATTCAGTAAGACAGATGCCTTATTAAAGCCCCTTGTAATGGGAATTTTGTTGCCCATTCTAAGCTCTTATTAGATCATAAAAAGTAGGTGTTGGTAACTAGGCAGTTATCTTAATATCCAGTACCTGAAATTTCCCAAACATATGCTTTTATAATGCTGTGAGAATGTAGTGGGTGATACTAGAAGGAATGTCAGATGACAGGCAACTTGAAAATATCAGATACCTTATGTTGAGGCAGCAAGGTCAGAAGACATGCAAATGCTGAGGAAGTCCTACAGCCGCCGTGAACTCTCCTTTTGGAGGTTTTTAAGCAGAGGTTGGATGGCCATCTGTCATGTATGATTTAGTTAAGATTCCTGCATTGCAGGGGGTTGATGAATCATAGAATCATAGAGTTGGAAGGGACCCCAAAGGTCATCCAGTCCAACCCCCTGCACTGCAGGAATCTCAGCTAAAGCATCCATGACAGATGGCCATCCAACCTCTACTTAAAAACCTCCAAGGAAGGAGAATCCACCACCTCTCCTGGGAGTCTGTTCCACTACTGAACAGCTCTTACTATCAGAATGTTTTTCCAAATGTTTAGTCAGAATTTCCTTCCTTGTAAACTTGAAGCCATTGGTTCGAGTCCTACCATCCAGAGCAGGAGAAAACAAGCAGACTCCCTCTTCCATGTGACAGCCCTTAAGATGACCCTCAAGGTCACTTCCAACTCTACATTCCATGATTCTAACATCCAGTTTTCAGCTTTGTTTACTCCTAAAGTGTGATCACACTTTCAGTATTTAAAATAGGCTTGCACATTATTTCCTTTGACAAAAACTTTCATGCAACTGCTTTTAAAGAACTTCCTTTCTTGGTGTTAGATATACAAAATAGCTATACATCAACTTATTTTTTTATAAATTTGCAGCCAGAAAGCAATGGAGAAATAATATATTTTGCATTATACCTTGTCTCCCTACTCCAGAAAGATACAGGTAGGTAGCCGTGTTGGTCTGCCATAGTCAAAACAAAATAAAAAATAAAAGAATTCCTTCCAGTAGCACCTTAGAGACCAACTAAGTTTGTTCTTGGTATGAGCTTTCGTGTGTGTATCTGAAGAAGTGTGCATGCACACGAAAGCTCATACCAAGAACAAACTTAGTTGGTCTCTAAGGTGCTACTTGAAGGAATTCTTTTATTTTTTATTTTGTTTTTCCAGAAATATAGATATATTTATTTTTTACAATAGGCATACTGCAATATCTGACTTTGAAAACTTTTGCTATGTTCTTTTGAACAAAGACAGCAGCTGCACGGAAGATGAAGAAGTTAATTTGCTCAAGCAATTGCTGTATCTTGTCAAGAAAACCACTTCGTAGAGAAATGGTTATAATTTAAATTGCTAAATTGCATCTAGGACTGGCTGAATAGTTAAAATACATGTATTCACTATTTGTAATGAGCAATTTTGTACTATACAGTAGATAGGATCCAATAAGCCTTTTTATTGCATAGATGTTTTTTTATGATTGTATTGAAACCAAGTCATTGGGGCTAAAAACCTGATTTCAGGAGAACCTGGTTCCCAAAACCAACCTTGAGGAAATCTGGATTAGAGTCCTTTAAGGTGGTTGAAACCTGTTTTCGTATGTCTACATTGCAGAAAACCTCCCAACCTGCCAGAAATTGGGTTTCAATGTCCCCATAGCAAATTTCACACCTTTGTGCCGATAGAACTAAATCGAATGGGGCAATCTGCACATTTACTCAGAAGGAATTCCAAGTGTGTTAAATGGGGCTTATTCCCTAGTAAATGTGCATAGGATCCCAACCTTACTGGTGCAAGACAACTGGTATAAAGTCTAGTCTATACTTTCATACAACACTTCATGGCTCTGCTCTGCTGTTTGGATGCAGTTTTAGGAACAGGCCCCCACCCCCATATTTAAAGATGTATATCTTAGAAGTCTGTGACAAAGATGAAAAGAGGTGCTGTAGGTGTGTCTGAGAGTTTGGACATGAACAATTTTAATTTTACTCTTTCTTTAAATAGTAGGTCCGTGGCTCAAACAAACCACAACCCCCACCTTGGACAATGTGAAGTTGGGGATTGTGGTTTCTTGCTGTTGAAAGTGGGACGTCTCTGTGTGTTCACAGTAAACCATGAATTGTGGTTTATTGTGATGTGTGAATGCAGCCAGTGTGTTCTGAGAAAGTTTGAGGGGTTTTTTAAAGCCTTAAAAATGTGCTTTGTTAAAAAAAGAAGAAAAAGGCAGGTTTTGTACTTACCCTTGCCAGCATGGAGACATTTCCAGTTGGCAATGACTTGCTCTTGAATATTCTGAAGGCTTTTCCCCGTGAACAAGACAGTTAGTTCCAAGATAGCAGCAGTGTGATGATGTTCAGTTGGTGCAGTTAAGACAAAAGGCACGATGCTGAAATTGTCTTGCATGGGTTTCATCAAATCTTCATAGGCATTTTTAACACCCAAGGCTTCCGCAGATCCTGTCAATTAAGCTTTGTCTGAAATTTAGCCAAGTCTGAATTCAGAGGAGATAAGAAAACTATGCTTAATCCATTTGAAGGGAGGGTACAAAGGGGGAAATCTGCCTGGCCACCCCTCCCCATATGCTGATGAAAGCAAAGCAAAGGAAGAAGCCACATATGTCAGTCACAAAATGATCAGCACCATCAAAATGATGCCCTACAGGTTTTCTGCCAAAGGAAAACTAACAAGACATGGGGAGGTCCTATGAATGGGTTAGGGTGGGACTTTATCAGCCAGGGGGCAGAGCCAGACGACTCTCTTGCTGTTCCTGTCCTTGGATTATGCCATATGGAGCAGAGGGAAGCGCAAAGGGAGAGAAAAAACACCATGCAACAGGAGAGGGTATGTGCTGCCTTCCAGAAGGTTTCAGGTTTTGTCTTTTCTGTCTCACGCATCAAATCAGGAGGATGTATTAGCAGCCGCCGCCTTTCCATACAAAGACCTGCTGCACTCTATCAGACATATGCCTGAGTATTCCAGCCAATTTTATTTGCTTTAAGGATTTGAGCAAGCAAAATTTCTATTTGCTGGCTTATAAATTCATTCTGAAATGTGAAACGTGAGGGTAGAAAAGTTAAATGCAGTCACTAGACAACTGAGGAAATACTGATGCCACGGCATTGTTGGAAATATCTAATGTGTATGCCATATTCAAAGTTTGTACAAAGAGAGCTATTCAGAAGTTTAGAACCTCTCAAAATAGCGAAATCTGGGGATGGGCATGTTTTGAAAAGGAATTTAAACCTTAAAACCCTGCATTCAAATGCGGGAAGGATAGACATGGTATAGATACAGTTATGAAATTGCTCAGTGTTGAAGCAGCAATTATGAAGACTGACTTGATGACAATATAATGACAATGCTTTCTTAAGCTTTATTATGGCTTTTTATGTGTGTCCAAGTCTTCCACACACACACACACACACCATTTCTTTTTGGGAATACTGTACAGTATGTCTAAAGACTAACTTGCTCAGAGTCTGTAAAGGAAAGTAATTTCCTGAAGGAACAAAAGACAGTTCTCAATGCTTTTTTTTTTTTTGGGGGGGGGGGTTAACTGGTTATCCAGACCAAACATTGAGGCAGTGAGTGCATTAACATTTGCCATGTGCCTAATCTTGTATTAAGCTGTTGTAAAAGATTAAAAGGTTCTATTTGCACTAGGTTTGCAGGACTTTCCTACCTTCATTGGAACTAAGGCTTAAAATCTGACTGAAAAAATGTAAAGGATACAGACTGCAAGAAATCAAAAGAATAATCACTAAGGTTTCTCTCCACCCTCATCCCCATAATTGAGTGTACCATCAGCTCACATAGATAAGAGAAATAATTAATTACAAAATGCCTAAAGATATAAATGCACTTTAAAGTGTAACTTTTCAATAATTCATAGATGGAGGCCTTGCCCTTTCAAAGCGTTATATTGTCTGCTGTATCGCAGTCTCAATACTGGGTTTTACAAATACAACTGGGTATACTCTGGATGCCAGACATATTAGCCCAAAATGCTAATATAACATTAAAAATGACTGGTGCCAACTTTGCAACGATTTGGTTCCAGGTCAAAACTTGCCTTTTTGGCTAAG
Source organism: Darevskia armeniaca (assembly GCA_034641395.1). Classification (NCBI taxonomy): domain Eukaryota; kingdom Metazoa; phylum Chordata; class Lepidosauria; order Squamata; family Lacertidae; genus Darevskia; species Darevskia armeniaca. The sequence goes on along the minus strand of JAWWNF010000102.1, from coordinate 167,899 downwards.
CGTTTTAAAGTTAATAGTTTAGTCTATTCTGATTGTTTGTCTATTTGTTTATTATATTGTATTTGTGTGTGGGGGGGTTGCTTTTATTTATGCCTATTATATACTGGCCTGGTATCCACATGGGGGAAGAACAGTCTAGAAATGTTTTTAATAAAACAATAAAGAAAAGGAAAAGGCATCTGAGCAGTTCTGATTTGTCCTTTCACACTGGGTCCATTTCATACAAATCCAGGTTTGTCACAGAATGTACATTCAACAAGGAGCTGCAACTAATTCCATTTCTCCAGCACGTGTTTACTTCATTCACTTTTCACTTTTCAATGTGCACTTAAGCACCTTAGGTGAACTCTCTTATAGACAAAACTTTTAGGTGAATTTTGAAATAAATAATGTGGTTGTTGCAAATGATTCCTGGAACTTCCTTATGGGCCACTGTCAGCATTTCAAAACCTTAAGCAATGTGTCAGTTTGTTACAAATGGTGCCATGTACTAGTCTATAAATAACACTCAAGTCATGCTCCTGACTTGCTTTGCTGCATAGTGACTCTTTAATTGCTTTCCTCCTTCAGAGCCTTTATCTATTACTTGAGACTTCCATTATCTAAACATCTTCTTGTGATTTAATTTCAGAATCCTGGTAACAGGTGACAGACTGGCTGCACACAGCGGTGTTGTTCCACAATAATGTTTGACTTCTTACTGGGTGGCTGGAGAATGCCAAAAGCAGAGAAGATATACAATACCTTTTATAATTTTAAATATTGATCAAGGTGAGCAATACACCTACTTCATTACAGAATGTCTTACGGTAATGGTGAAACTGGTGGGCACCCAATGTATAACCTTTGCAGTAGAGTTCAGCATTCTGACGCCCAAGTGGGGAACCTGAATGGACACAGGAAGTCTGCAACCTTTTTGGAAGTGCGAGCAAACTTAAACAATATGCAGTACTCTTCTGTGGCACTTGATCCCGATTGTTTGGTGACTAATGGATCAAAAATTTATTCAAACTCTGAAGAAGAAAATCCACATGATCCTGCTTTCCAGATAAACAACGAATCCATGACAGGAAGTGAGGTACACCGGGCCTACCCTACAAAATGCTTTTATGGCCCATACTTAACCAAAACTAGTATGCAGGGAGATGTGTACAACTTTCTGGAACGGCCCAGTGGATGGAAGTGTTTCATTTATCACTTTGCAGTGTAAGTACCATTTTTTCCTCTCCATATGACTATTGCCTTGTTGTGAACCTGCACTTTTTTTGATTTCACAGAAAGTGAACTATTGAGCTTAAGATGCAAATACATTTCCTGGGAGTGTGGATCAAATAAAATGCTAGCACCAGAACAAACCAGGAATATGTGAATCCACCCATCTGATTCCCCCCCCCCAATAATCTTACCTAACTTTTGACTTCCCTCAGAATTCCTTAAATGTTCTGCCAGATGATGACTCCTCAAAACCACAAGGAAATTATTTTATGCAACATTTTGATAGGCCATTCCAGAACACTTTAACTTAAAGATGTATGTGGAGGAGCTTGAGTAATGGTTAAGAATACAATAGACTGAAAGACTCTGAAAGAGAAATCTTACTTCAGCCATGAACTTACCAGTTGGTCTTAGTCAAGCTGATGTTTTTTCAGTCTTAGCAGACATACATATGTGTGCTCCATCTACAATGTCAGGATAATGGTGATGAAACAGACAGTTGTAAGGATTACTGGGAGAATGGGCATGGAGCACTCTCACACTCAGAAAGCACCCGAGCAGCAGCAATGGCTAATCTACCTTTTCTGTAGACGTGATTGACTTTATCAAGGCTTGCTAATATTATGATTTTATTTGTTTATTTTGCCCTTCATATTTTTCATAATCATGGGGAATCAGCTAGCATTAATTTTAATAGGAACTGATTCCATGTAATTGTAGTGTCAGCTCTCTACATAGGTGCCTTTACACAGCTACCTGCAAATGCTATTTGGATGACTGATGTGGTTCAGAAGGTCCTAGGCTGCGCACACACTACAGTTTAGTGTGCATTCAGTGCATACTGTGTGCTTGGCTTTTTAAAATTATTATTGTACACGAGACTTCAACCCCAATGCAGACACATCCTGTTTTTTCTGATGATTTGATATGTTTCCCCCCACGAACCAGGTTTGATGAGAAAATAGATTTTAAGCCTAAATAAATTCACACTTCAGCCCATGTGTGTACAAAAGAAAGAGCATGTGAACAGTACACTTTTTGCTGTGGCTCCCCTCATGGTGATGTTGTAGTGGGTGGGGAGCGTTGCAGAGAATTGAACTTCCTTTATGCTTCTCAGGATGCACTTAGCTTCTAATTGTTCGTTCGCTTCCACGTTTACCTTAGTTTATGCTTTATCAGTGGGTTACTGCTGGGCTGGTGGACACACTTTTTTGGGTGAAAGTCTGGTGTATCAGAAAACTTGTTTCTGAAAAAAATTAAGAACTGCTCGGCTGCACACAAGGAAACAAATTCCTGCCTGCAATGGACCTCAGGTTTCCTGACCTCAGAGAGAGTAGGCTACTGCTGGGGCTCAAAGGGAGACATTTTTAAAAAAAGATTAAAAGTTAACCTGCAGTTTGGTGACAGTCTGGTGTACCATACTGGAAAACTTGTATAACAACGACAACAACAGTGCACACACAAGGTAGATAAATACCTGCACACATGCCTACAGTGGGGCGTGGAAACACAGGGGGAGGAGTTGAGAACGCAGGTGTGGGGGTTAGTGTTAATTATATGTTTCTGTGTTTTTACACTGCAAACCACCCTGTTATCCTTGGATGAAAGGCTGTATATAAATTTAATTGATGATGATGATGATGATATGGCTGCTGCTTCAGCTGTCAGTGTAATGCACAGGTATGGACAAACTATACAGATGTGCACAGAAAAAAGAGCTCTGTGCATTTCAAACACTTAGTGTGCACACAGCCCTACTTTCAATCCCAGCGTAAAGGGATCTAGGCTAGGGTGCCTCTGTGTCCTGCTTCACAGAGACATCTCTCTGTCTTGAAGAGCTACCAGGCTGTCCGGTCCAGCATGATTTCTAATGTTGCTTATGTGAGATTTGGGGTGGGTACTCTTTCATGGCTTAAGAGTCCAGGAGCTAAAATGTGGTTAGCTTCTGTTCTTTGTGTTCAACTATCTGACATTTAGAAAATGCCTGAAGTCAGCCCTGTTCAGGGAAGTTTTTAATCTGTGACATGTGTATGTATTTTAATGTTTGCTGGAAGCCGCCTAGAGTGGCTGGGGAGACCCGGCCAGATGGGTGGGGTACAAATAATACATTATTATTATTATTATTCCTTGGAAATGTGGCCTAAGAAATCAGAAAGTGTGTTTATGAGGCTAAGAAGACAACACTAATGTTGATTCTACAAAGGAGCTGGCATCCCACAAGGCAGACAGAAATTACCTCACACAGGGCAGCTCAATGGAGATAGTAGAGAGGGAATTGTGTTTGGTGGCCTGGAAGGGTCAATAAAGGTAAAGGGACCCCTGACCATTAGGTCCAGTCGCGGACGACTCTGGGGTTGCGGCGCTCATCTCGCTTTACTGGCCGAGGGAGCCGGCGTACAGCTTCTGGGTCATGTGGCCAGCATGACAAAGCCGCTTCTGACGAACCAGAGCAGCACACGGAAATGCCGTTTACCTTCCCGCCAGAGTGGTACCTATTTATATACTTTCACGTTGACGTGCTTTCGAACTGCTAGGTTTGTTAGGAGCTAGGACTGAGCAACAGAAGCTCACCCCGTCGCGGGGGTTCGATCCGCCGACCTTCTGATCGGCAAGCCCTTGGCTCTGTGGTTTAACCCACAGTGCCACCAGTACTGCTCCACAATTGTCATAATTTCTCCCTCTGTCAGAATTCTCTCATATCTTCAGTGCCAGCTTCCAGCTCAGCAAACTTACTTAATAGCAACAAAATGGTATGAGGGACTGTAACCTAAAACACCTCCTGCAGAAGTCACTTCCATGTGGTTCTTGTTTTTAGTGTTAGACCATTTGAGTAAATCAATGTTCATAGAATCATAGAGTTGGAAGAGAGTCCAGGGTCATGTAGTCCAACCCTGCAATGCAGGAATCTTAGCTAAAGCATCCATGACGGATGGCCACTCAATCTCTGCTTAAAAACTTCTCAAGGGAGACTGTTCCACTGTCAGAAAGTTTTTCCATATGTTTAGTCGGAATCTCCTTTCTTATAACTTGAAGCCATTGGTTGGAGTCCTACCCTCCAGAGCAGGAGAAAACAAGCTTGTTCCCTCTTCCCTGGGACAGCCCTTCAGATATTTGAAGATGGCTATCCTATCTCCTCTCAGTCTCCTCTTTTCCAGGCTAAACATACCCAGCTCCTTCAAGTGCTCCTCATAAGGCTGGGTGATACAGTGATCCCTCGACTTACAAATGCCCCGACTTCCGTATTTTTTGACTTATGAGGGATCAAAGCGGCCGCCGCTTCCGAATTTTTTCGACTTCCGATTGGAAGCCGCGGCCGCTTTAGATAGGGTTTTTTCGAGGTACGAAAGTTTTTTCGACATACGAATGCGTTCTCCAACGCATTCCTATGGGGACTCGACTTTTCCATATGTTTAGTCGGCACACACCTTTTCTCTTGTTAGGCAAAGGAGAGACCCCGCTTCCCTTCGTAGCGACAGAGATTCTGATCTGCAAACGAAGTCCTCCCCCCCGCACCCCTCCATAAGATCCACGCGGCTTTAAGGCACACACCTTGCCTCTTGCTAGGCAGCCCTGTGGATCTTGACGAGGAAAAAGAAACTTTGATTGCTTATTGGAATCTTCACTCCTCAGCAGTGCTGTGGGACGGAGATTCCGATCAGCAAACAAAGTTTCTTCTTTGTGATAAGATCAATGTGACTTGGCTCCTGCTTCTGTTCAGGCAAAGAGCAACAATTTACTTTTGCAGTAAACAGGGGCGGAGCAAGGTGGGGGCGTTGGGGTTAGTGCGTCCTGTGTGCCACCCTGGAGGGGCCCGACACTTGGCGTGCCCTCCCGCGACGCCCAAGCCGAGCCCTGCCGCCTGATAAAAAGCGCGTGCCGACGGCTTGCTCGCAAACCTGCTTGGTGCGCGCTTTCCTTTTTCTGGTTGGGGCGCAGGCGAGGGGCCCCTCAACTCCACCCGCGCCGTAGCACGCATGCTAGGCGCACTACGTAGCAGCGCCACGGCAAACCCAGCGAGCAAGTTGCGGAGAGAGGCTGCCTCTCTCCGCGGCTTGCTCACGGGGTTTGTAGCTGTGGAGCTTGCATGCGCTGCTCAGCAGCAGCGGGAGGCCCCATTAGCTAAAGTGGTACCTCAGGTTAAGAACAGTTTCAGGTTAAGAACAGACCTCCGGAACGAATTAAGTTCAGAACCAGAGGTACCACTGTATAATATAATATACTGTAATATAATATAATATAATATAATATAATATAATATAATATAATATAATATAATATAATATAATATAATATAATATAATATAATAGAGAGGCAGTGGAGTGGAATCCATGTACATTGAATTCCAACTTGATAAGATATAAATTATATATATTTCCAAATTATTACAGATCAGACCAAATTACTTTACTTCATCTCTTCTTTAATATCCACTTAAACCTTCTCTTGATGTTGGTCCATTCTCGCAGCTGACCATTATTCTTTCCTTACATACAGCACCTCTGTTATTTCTCGTAAATACTGTATTGGCCCGGATATAAGCCACACTTCTTTTCCAAATTCCGACCGTGAAAAGTTAAAGTGCAGCTTAAATTTGCAACCTTACAAAAATTGGCTTTTACGCCCAACCATTTCAGTTTTAATGAATAGAGTACTATTACTTTTATTGATCTGGACAATAGACTTCTGTTGAGACTGTCTAGAATAGCATTAGCTCTTTTTGCTGCTGCATCACACTGTGGACTCATGTCCAACCAAAATATGTTGCCAAAATATATTTTACACTAAGCTGGACATAATTTAATTAGGCATTATTAACTTATTCTTTACTTCTAATCAGACTCATGGGATGCTAAATATGATGGAGTTTTTTCAAGTACAGGTGCACACAAACAATATTTGCTTATGTTTCATTTTAACCAATGTTATGGTTTGTTTGTTTGTTTTTAATGGAGAAAGTATTTGAGTCTCACAGTTTTTCAGTTTTTTTAAAAAAAGTATTCTTTATTGTTTTAATTGTAAAAGCTACAGCTTTGTCAAAAACAGCCAATGATAAAATGTCCCTTCATGCTCATTTGAAAGACCTTTATACATTCTAATAGTTTCACATGAGCTGAATACCAACAATACATCATTTTATAAAAGTTCTTTTAAAATAATAACACAGTGTAAATTTTAACCCTTTAGTTCACATATACTCCATCTGTTCCATCTGTATATTAGAACCAATTTTTGCCCATTTAATCATACATTCTTAAACTTGCTCTTCTGTTTCAAATTTCAACAAATGTTTATACATTTTCACAATAACATGTTATCATCTGTGCACAGTTGAAATTAAAAGACCATATTTCCTTGCTCTATACAAAAAATATTTTTATCTAATTCAAACCTCTGCTAATTGCATATAAGAAAACCACTGAATATTATAACTTTTCACCATTAGTTCTTCCCTTGTTTTAATTTTATAGTCTCCTTGAGGCAATTCTAATAATTATTGGTATGTTGTCCATTTCTCTTTGCCTGTCATCTCTTTTCTGTAGAAGGCTTCTTGTGATGAAATCCATAAAGGTGTCTTTTGGTACAACCCAAGTTTATATTTATTCTTAATATGGCACATATCCTTTTAATTTCTGTCCATGTCTTAACATAATTATTTTGAAACAACATACAATTCATATTTGTCAGAGTGGTACCCAAATACTTTACTTTTTCCAATTTGAAATCCAGTTTTCTCCATCAATACCTTTGGATCTTCTGCTGTCATGTTCTTTATTAACATCAACATTTTCTGATGATTAATCTTAAAACCATAAGAGTCTCTACTTCCTGTAGTTTTCCAAAACTATCATCAGATCATCAGCAAAGGCCCATAACGCAACAGTTTTCATTTCCTACGTCTTCATTCAGAAGACATATTCAGAAATGTTAATTTAACTTAATGAATTTAAAGTTAGGTTTTACTTATGCAGGCTTGCTCACAGTTCTGTTTGTCCTGCAGCTTTCCTCCAGGAAAATTATTATTATTATTATTATTATTATTAATAATAATAATAATAATAGAATTTATATACTGCCCTATCCCTGGGGATTTCAGGGCGGTTCATAGAATAAAATCAAGATATAAAACCACAAAATACCTAATGAAAATAAAACCAACAACCCAATAGCCCCCCCCCCCCGCAACCACATAGGATATGTGGATAAAAGGGCATAGGATATAAATCGGATCAACCAAAGGCCTGGTTAAAAAGGAACATTTTTGCCTGGCGCCGAAAGGTGTATAATGAAGGTGCCAGGCGAACTTCCCTGTGGAGAGCAACCCAGACGGGGAGCCACTGCAGAGAAGGCCCCGTTCTCATGTTGCCACCCTCCGGACCTCAAGGAGGAAGCACACGAAGAAGGGCCTCAGAAGATGATCTCAGGGTCCAGATCGGCTCATATGGAGAGAGGCGGTCCTTGAGGTATTGCGGTACTTCTGCTCTTTACCACTGAATTGGAGCAAAAGTCAGTTGGGTTTTCCGCAGATTGACGTTTGCTCCAATTCAGTGGTAATGAGGTTTCCCCAGGGGAAAGTGGTGGGACAAGCGGAAAACTGCTTGGACCTGTGCTTTTTAGGCATATGACAAGTGCAAGTGTGGCTGAGCCCTTAGTCTAAGCATAAAGTATTTCCAACTGAATGCAATATTTCTTTGTGCCCACATAATAGTAATAAAAACGATACATGAAATGAAATTAGCAGCCAAACTTTGCTTCCCTGTCCCCCCCCCCCACTGCCTTCAGCTATGCATGTGATGCAGAGGGAGGGTTATTCTTCTAGGCCCTGTTGATATATTGTCCAAAACTGGTTTGAAGTCCATATTGTGATACTGGTTTCATAATTTTTGATCTAGAAATATATCATTGTGAATCGTGTGTGTGTGTGTGTGCGTGCGTGCGCTATGCAAAAATCACAATGTGGGGAAAACTGTAGTTCCATCCTTTTTTCCAACATCAAGATATATTGGAACATTGCAATGTTTAGCTGGTGATATATCATGATGTCTAAAACCAGAACCTGGGTTCAAATTTGCTGGGGGGGTTTTAATCAAGGGGGCTGTTATGTCGTGGATCAATGACTGGAGGTGAGAATCAGGTACAACATCTCTTTATTTCGGAAACAGGGAAGAGCCGGCCACAGGAATGGAGAAAACTGGGGTTTATATAATAACAGTAGGCTAGTAGGGAGAAGATACATTTTGGCGGGAACCAATGGCATGGATTCCCTCCCGCGGAAACCAATCCGGCAGAGGATCCAAATCCTGTTCTCTGAACCAGCAAATGATTGCCGTTCCCACTGTAACTCGTACATTCAAATATGGTCTGTAATACAACACAATACTCTATATTAAAACGTCTTGACTGTGTTATTGCTTAATACACAACAGGGCTGGGAGATGAGAGAAGATTGCAAAAACGAAGAGAAAACGACAAGCCCAAGTAGATGATTTAATATTAGGATAAACTATTTCTTTTGACATAACAGATACTCCTGTTAACCCATGTTTGCTCTTCTTTGTCCTCCCCACCCCTTCATTTTAGATTTTGTAAATAAAATAAGACTGTTAGTGAGCCTTGATGGGAGCTTCCTGAGTTAAAAGGACAATACCTCCTTTCAAGGTCTATACTTATAGTGTATAATCATGTCTAAAGCTTAAACAGATTTCATTTCTGTAGATTTAAATATGTGCATAGTCATGGCTAAGCCTATTTGGAGCTAGGACTTAGTTGTTTCACTAAAAATGCATTTGAAATATGAAATACTAGTGGTGAGAGCAAACAGATTGACCTTCCTTTTTGGCATTTTAAGCTGAAGCATTTCTGAACGATATTCCTGGGACACTCAGATTTGACAGCTGAAGGATTTTTGCATGCCTGACTTAAATGTAACTCCAAATATTATTGATCTTAAAAGGTGAAACTTGAAATTCATCCAGGAAAATAAAAGTATTTATAAATAAAAAATAAAAGACTATGAAGCATAATCTTCTTCTCCCACTGCGGCTTGAACTTAAAACATTTAATGTGTTTATAGGAAGTGGTGACTGCAGGCTTGTTCATATATAAAATAGTGTCATTTAAATTAACAGAGGTGCAGCAAGTAGTCCAAGCTGGGATGATTTACAAGGCTTTTGGAGAATAGAGCCATGGAAACAGATTTATGGACTATTAATTACTGAAATAATTATGTCTCATACTGAATTCAGGTAGTTTAGTGCCTATCAATTTGGAAGTGAAATGGGGTCACCCCAAAAGTATGGCAGGTGCTTCTACATATTCATATGATGATTTAGAACTACACAAGTTTGTGGATGAAAACAAAATGAAATTTAAAAATAGCTGCTTGACAGGAACATGTCAGCCTGCAGAATATTCATGGCAGTTGAGTCTACAGTGTAAGAAAAATACTGGGGCCTAATTTGAATAGTAGCAAGTCTGTCCTCTGGTGGGCGGGGATTTTGTGCTGTGCTGTGGAATCAGCCCCTCCCTTTGGGGGTCCAGTTCAGTTCAGTCTGAGAGGCCAACTGTCCTTTTTGCCTCACGAGGTGCTTTTAGTTTCTCTCAGACAGCATGTGTTACAGTTTTCTTTATTAAAGCTTTGTTTGACATACACGTGAGCCACTTACTTTGCCAAAATAAAAGAAACTTTGCTGAAGAAGGGTGGGAGAGTGAGGGGATATTCCCACTCTGACGGGAGGACTAGTTTCATTCATCACCCCCACCCTCCACAACATAGAGAGGGGGCGGTGGAAGAATGTCTAAGAAGGCTCGATGAGTATGCCAATCATTACCATATCATATTTCCTAATTTCAGTTCAGCCACATACAAGAAGGAGGTGTTGCCTTGGGGTAATCCTAAGGTTTTCAGAATTTTAGAGGAGTTTGTTTAGAGAGCTAAAAGGGGACAGGAACCCAAAGCAGCCTGAGGAGACCAGAATAAGCTCAGGGGAGATGGAAGGCTGCTGTGTGTCAGAGAGTGTAGAAGTGTAAGGCTGGAGGGGAGACAGAATGGCACGTGGCATCCTGAAGGGGAGCACGCCACACGGCAACGTTGTGTTTCAGGTTGCTGGGAAAAATTTGAGAAACGGGATGTTTGCGTGTCCGTTGCAAACGGGTGTTTACCTCCCGAGAAAGCTGCTGCTGCTGTTCCTCTCCACTCTGGCAGTGGAGTACAGGCTCTTCTCCCCTAGGAGAGCCACCCTGCAGGGGGATTGTGCTGCCCAGGATTGTGCCTCAGTCCCCCTCGTGGGGACACCAGCCCTGATGGCAAACAAAAGGAAAATGGAGGGCAGAGGAAGAAAAGGAATTGACCTGGTCAAGCCCCTTACACTTGGGTGTTGCGAGACACTTTCAGATGAGGAAAAACCTATGGCTCTTGTGGTTGGGGTTTAATCTGAGCTAAGGTGCCAACAGAATTTTCTGGCATATTCTGCATGTGGATTAGACCTTCCACCCAAACCACAATTTGTTTTTTAAAGGTAAAGAGACCCCTGACCATTTGGTCCAGTCGTGTCCGACTCTGGGTTTGCGGCGCTCATCTCGCTTTATTGGCCGAGGGAGCCGGCGTACAGCTTCTGGGTCATGTGGCCAGCATGACAAAGCCGCTTCTGGCGAACCAGAGCAGCGCACGGAAACACCGTTTACCTTCCCGCCAGAGCGGTACCTATTTATCTACTTGCACTTTGACATGCTTTCGAACTGCTAGGTGGGCAGGAGCAGGGACCGAGCAACGGGAGCTCACCCCATCGCAGGGATTCGAACCACCAACCTTTTGATCAGCAAGCCCTAGGCTCTGTGGTTTAACCCACAGCACCACCCACGTCCCTCAATTTGTTTTTAGTCCACTTTTAATTTGTAAAATTAGATATATACCAAATTGGGGGGGGGGGGTTAGCACATCCAAATCGGATCATTTATCATGAAAACACAATAAATATAACTATCTAAAATAATCCAAATTAACAAAGCAGCATTGCCAATTACCAAAGGCCAGCTAAAACAATTACACGACTAATTAAACAACTAAACTTAGTTATATTTTGTAACATAGCTCTGTAAAAAAGCCTTTAGGAAAAGGAAGTTTGAAAAACATGAGTTTTTAAAACCTGTTTAAAAATTAATAGTGTACAGTAAGTGCACATCTCCAATGGGAAAAAGTTTCATAATATTCTGTTCATGTCCATTTTAAAACTAAAGTGAGTCTTCTCCAACATGTAACATGACAATCTGTGCCAAAACTGGAAAGCAGAAAAATGTGCAGAGCAGACTCAAGAAAGAGATAGTGTGGATTGAATCATCAAGGGATTAAGCTTGTAAAAGACCTTCTAGAAAACATCTCATTTTAGAAATAGCTCTTAAGCTATGGGAGCTGCAATTTTTAATTTATTTTTTCAGAAAGGCTGAGTAAAAGTTCAGAGAGATTGTACCAAACAGCCCTCTCTTTCTCTCCACCATCTGGAATGCAAACGGAGAAATGCTATTACCCTTATAACCTACTTCTAAACTTATAAGACACGTTTTGTTTATTCCAATTTTATCCCGCCAATTTCCCAAGGAATCCAAGGCAGTGTCAATCCCCCCATTGTCCTCGTCACAACAATCTTCAGAGGTGAATTACGGTAGGCTTATTTTGGAAACCAAATGGGCACCCCAAGGATGCAAGGCCAGGGCCAGTCTAAAATCTGTTGCTGGCTAAAATGAAGCCCAATTGATACCAACGCATCCTTGTTTCAAAAAGTATTGCTGCCCCATTCATACAGCAATTCCTGCCTCCATCTCCTGTGTTGTGTATTGATTCAGAGTGTTATCATATCTGTATTACTATTGTCTGTAATCACATTAGGGTAAAGGAACTGCCTTCCTGTCCCAGAAGGAACAGTTACTATTGGTGCATTCAAGTTGCTGCATTTGGATCCTCTGTCTTATTGGTTCCCACCAAAAAGCAGCTGTGTGATTGCTTGAGATTGTTCCCTCCAAAATGTATCCTTTCCTAGTCAGCCTTCTGTCCCTATAAATGTAGCTTCCCTTCCCTCAGTTCCTCAGTCTTGTTTGCCTGAATAAAGAGTTGTTACATGAAGACGCTGTCTCATGCCTGCGATGTCAGAGAGCTGAAATCACTTGCTGAAATCATTAACCCCACGCTACAACATCCTGCTCCCCCCTCCCCGTGCCTCCTTACATGGGTCACTTCACCCTACAGGATGGCAGGGCTAACACGGTGTAGTTTCAGCCTCATAGAACTACAGTTCCCAGCACCTGTAATAAACTACAGTTAAGAAGATTCTCTGGTGGAAGTTGTCTGCTTTAAATGCGTGTTGAATGTACTTTAAATGTATGGTGTGGATCTGCTGGAAAGAGTAAGAAGTGTTTTTTAAAAAATAAATATATAAATTCTATCGAGTTTGAGAATAAACACAAAAATAAATAGAATAAAACCAGAACTCAAATACTTTCTCCGCTGCCCCAGCCAGTATCCCTCTTCCCACACTTTCCCCGGAGAGCTGAATGTCATAGGAAGAAATGTTTTAAGCACAGTTGAGGTTTGAACTTGGGGACTTATATGCCTATCTTGGTTAGTGATGCTGAAAACATTTAGCAAGTGAATTAGCAGTGTGTTCCTCTCAGCGTTATCATGTTAGACCTTCACTCAATTTTCATCCGTTAGGAAGAAGATATCTTAAACTGCTTGAACTCTTAGAAACACTATTTTAGGTTGGAACTTATCTCCAAACGTTCTATCATTCACATATGTATATAAACTTACAGTTAGGAAGACGTGCAGGTTACATTATTGTAGCTGTAAGTGACCTGCTGGTTGCTTGTTTCGTGAAGTGTGAAGTTGAAACAGAAAAGCAGATGCACAATTGACCCCAATGGCTTTTTGTTTAACCTCTAAAAGGAACTTGAAACTTGTTTTCAACATAGCAGCATGTGATTATTCACTCATGTAGACAAGAATAAGGTTAGGCCTGGTTATTGAGTAGCTTACCTTAGCTGGAACTCTGTGCATGAGCCAGAACTACATAAGGGATTGGGCTTCACTTTGAGAGCATAATTGCAGTAAACAGGGAAAGCACCTATGGAGGTGTGTCAGTCACAAGCAGTAGGATGTGGTTGCCTAATTGATTATCCAAAACCTGGTGCCATGTCTAATCCAAGCAGTACCTCTAATTTGGTCATGCAAATGAGAGGGAGCCAACCAGCAAGTATATCAAAGTGCCCTTTTTGCCTTCCCTAAGAGGTCCAAGCCCATCCTCCTTTCAGGGCATTTCATCCCCCTTTCATTTGGTACCTATGAGGGGGAGTCACTGAGCAGTGGGGGGGGGCTGACCAGGGCAGCACCGCAACCCCTAATAAGCACATGCATATGCAGATAAGCACATATAGGAATGGGGCCATGTAATAGAACGCTGCAGCATGCATCTTTTGTTCAGGATTTCAGCCACTCCAAACCATTCCATTCTCCTCCCCATACACTCCAACATTTCTCCAATGAAAATAGAGATGTCCCATTCCACAATGAGAATTTTACTATTTATACCCCACTCAGGGCAGCTTCCAACATATATAAAAACATAGTAAAACATTAAAAAAAACCTCCCCTATACCCCTATACTGTACAGAACCCCGTCGCAGGGATTTGAACCACCGACCTTCTGATCAGCAAGCCCTAGGCTCTGTGGTTTAACCCACAGCGCCACCTGGGTCCCATCTACCCGGTAGTTATTTCCCTCTTAACCATCAATCAGCATTCAGTGGACACTGGACATTTTCAGTCCCCTCCACTGTTTTAAGGTTTTTCTTGCCTAAATTATTTTTTGTGCTTCTGCAAACTCCAAGTTTGCTCTGTTGGCTAGGCAAGTGGCAATATTCATAAAACTGAATTACAATTCAGTTTAGTTTTGTGTGTATGTGGTCTTTATGTGTATACAGTATATAACATTTATTTATAATATAGAATACATTCCAACTCTACAAATCTATCATTCTATGTGCATTGTACATGATATCTGAAATATGACAAACTCTTCTAAACTTTATTCCTGTTGAATTTATACCGGTTTAAAAACTCGAAGGAAAGCAAGAAATCAAAGTTTTTGCTGTGCCTTGAAGGAGATCCTTATAGCTTTGAGGTGCATTGTAAAGGAGTATCAGTTCATTCTTGGTCAGTCTGGCTCTTTTGCCATGTGAAAATCATGGACCTGAGCTTGGTGTGGCCTAGAATTTACTCAAATCTGGGGTGTGTGTGTGAGAGAGAGAGGGGGGGGGGGGGAGAGAGAGAGAGAGAGAGAGAAAGAGAGAGAGAGAACAAACCAGCTGTGATCCTCAGATTAAAACCAACTGACCTTTTCTGCTTGACCTTAATTTATAATTGGACAGCTGGTTATACTAATGACAGATTGTCTTTGTGCTGCTGATAGTCTATTTGAAGCTGTTGTTATAAAATATATTTGCCTATGCAAAGGCTTAAGTTAAAGCAGTTAATGCTATCTGCTTAACATTTCCGTCCATAGGAGTTGTACAGTGAGATCCAGAACACTTTTCTCAAAACACATGTGCCCGTGTTTCTCATAAAATAAGACACCGTCTTATATTTATTTTACTCAAAAAATGAGCCTATGGCTTATTTTCGGGGGGTGTCTTATTTTTTTTATTAAGTACTGGTACTGTATGGTTCTGGGCGCCTGCCTCCTCCTGCGGCGGCCGGCGTTGCTGCTGCTGGGTCCCGCTGGCTCGGGGCGCACAGCGCTGCTGGGCGCCAACCCGGCAGGTCGCCTCCTCCTCCTGCCGGCTCTCGGACGCTTGGGGCGCTCCGCGCTGCGCTGCTTGGCACTTAGTCGGCGCTTCAGCAGCAGGGTCCCGCTGACTGGGGCCAGGGCTGGTGCGTCCATTTAGGTGAACTAGGCAACTGCCTAGGGCGCCAAAATGGAGGGGGCGTTGGCCAGCCTGCCCCCCGCCCCCCGCCGCCACCCCCCACCGCCCGGTGCCGCCCCAACCAGCGGCGGAGCAAGCAGGTTGGGGCAAAAACCGCGGCGGCGAGGGCGCCAAAATGGAGGGGGCGCTGGCCAGCCTGCCCCTCGCCCCCCGCCGCCACCCGGTGCCGCCCCAACCAGCGACGAAAATCGCAGCTGCGTGGGGCGCCCGGCGGGCAGGGGGCGGGGCACCGTACGTCATGCGCAATGACGTCACGTGGCCCGTCCCCTCGCCTAGGGCGCAAAAATTGCCAGCACCGGTCCTGGCTGGGATGCTCGGCAGTCTCCCTCCGTGCGGCGCTGCTGGGCGCCGACCTGGCAAGTCTCCTCCTCTTCCTGCCTCCTCTTCCTGCCGCTGTTATGGAACAGTCTTTACTCTCAGGAAAGACACAGCAAAGACACATGCCCGACTGGCATGATCGTCCTCGTCCGGGAGCTTATCAGCTTGTTCAGCCCGAACATCACAGCGACTGGTGTCGGCAGACATCCAGCACACTCATAAATCAGCAGTAAGTGTGCGCAGTAGCGTAACAGACACAGCAGCTCAGCATTTGTAGCTAAAACTACTTTATTACATATTTACAATCACGGAGCTCTACATCATGGCTCCTCACTCTCTAGCATCAGGCAGCCAAGAGAGAACAAAGGATAAGAATCCTATTTAGAGGATACACAGCAAAACAAGACTTCCTGTCTGCCGTCACTTCCTCCTTCCACTCTGTGGGATGAAAACATAAATACAGTCATGTGAAACACAATAAGCCCATGACTGAACTCAGGGAATGAATCTTATAACACTCGACGCCCGGAACTGGCTGTTGCTGCTGCTGCTGAAGCGCCAACAAAGCGGCCAGCAGCGCCGCGTGGAGCACCCCGAGCCGCGGCAGGAGGAGGAGGATTCAAAGTGCTACAGAGCACTGCTGGGTCCCGCTGGCTCGGGGCGCTCTGCGTGGCGCTGCGTGGCGCTTTGTCGGCGCTTCAGCAGCAGGGTCCCGCTGGCTCGGGGCACTCGGCGGTCTCGCTCTGTGCGGTGCGGCACTGTAGCAGCAGCAGCACCCGCTTCTGGGCGCTGACCCGGCAGGCCTCCTCCTCCTCCTGCCACGGCCAGCGTGCTGGGTCCCGCTGGCTGGAGCGCTCGGCGGTCTCGCTCCGTGCGGCGCAGCGCTGCAGCAGCAGTAGCCGGTTCTGGGCACCGACCCAGCAGGCCGCCTCCTCCTCCTGCCGCGGCCGGCGTGCTGGGTCCCGCTGGCTCAGGGTACATCTTATTTTCGGGGTATGCCTTATATTTTGTGACCCCTTGAAAATCCTGCTATGCCTTATATTTTAGGTATGTCTTATATTATGAGAAACACGGTACTCTTTCTCTCAAATTGTTGGGAAAACATGATTCCTGTCTCCTTCCCCAAATTAATTTTTACACTTGTTGTGTTGTGAGCCAAAAATGGCTTATCTTCTGAGTTTACGCCAATAAAACCACAGTTGCCTTTTGGGCTGTTCCCAAATTGCCACCGTAGTTATGGGCTGGTGCTCACAACTATCCACCCTCAAGGTGAAGGAAGAAAGGCCTTTTCAAGTAGAGATAGGGAAGCTGTAGCTCCCCAGATGTTCAACTACAACCCTCATCACCCCAGCCATTGGCCATGCTTCCTCGGGCTGAGGGGAGCCTGAATCCAACAACATCAGGAGGGCCACAGGTTTCCCATTCTTGTACTGACGTGTAGTGGAAGTGTTTTGAACATACTCACTGCATTTTGAGGCCTAAACTACAGATTACATTAAACTCACAGTTTGTGGCATGATTCCTTTACTTTTCAAATCTTTAAATAGCGGTTGTGAGTTAGGCCCGCAGTGTGGGTATGGAGCGCAATGGGAATTCTTTATCTCTACACCATGATTCCTACAAACCCTGCTGTACCATGCTGTGGGGAAAAAAGACTAAAGGGCAGGTAACAAACATCGTAGCAAATAAATACAATATTTATGTTGGGATGGAAGCTGATCTCCCAATGAAAATAGAAGACTTTTCATTAGTTTTAGGTAAAGGTGTTGTCAATGTGTGTGTATTATATATACACTTTCTTAATTACAGTTCTGATCAGACCCGCCTGCAGCTCTTATTTAAAGTTGAATAATAATAATTCCACAATGCCAAACTATGAATTCAGTGCAATATGTATTTTAGCTATTTGTATTCAAGGCACTATAGAAGTACAAGCTACTTCCACCTCACTTAGAATGCAGGTTTGCTTTTTACCCAGTTAGCAACTTAAAATAAACCATCCCGCCTGGAGAGGTTTAGCAGTATCAAAATATGACCATGAACTAATGGCTAAAACATGCTATTAGCATCTTTTTAAATCAAGACCGAGTTTGAGGCAGTATAAGCTTTCTTGATTTCTCACTAAAATTTTTTCCAAATGTACCACTTAATAATGCAAATGCAACATTTTGAGTTGAATGGAATTCAAACTGCAAGCTTAAAAGGTGGTCATCTGTTAATGGGATAATTGTATATTTATTTCTATGCTTCCTTATCCTTGGTAGCAGACATATTTTATAGTTAAGAGCTTCTGCCAAAGTAGACACCATTTTAATGATGGTAAGAATATCCTGGAAGCTCAACACTGGGATATGGGTGTTGTGTATTGATTCAGAGTGTTATCATATCTGTATTACTATTGTCTGTAATCACATTAGGGTAAAGGAACTGCCTTCCTGTCCCAGAAGGAACAGTTACTATTGGTGCATTCAAGTTGCTGCATTTGGATCCTCTGTCTTATTGGTTCCCACCAAAAAGCAGCTGTGTGATTGCTTGAGATTGTTCCCTCCAAAATGTATCTTTTCCTAGTCATTCCTTTGTCCCTAAAAATGTAGCTTCCCTACCCTCAGTTCCCTCAGTCTTGTTTGCCTGAATAAAGAGTTGTTACATGAAGAAGCTGTCTCCTGCCTGCTATGTCAGAGAGCTGAAATCACTTGCTGAAATCATTAACCCACGCTACAACAATGGGAAAAGT
Organism: Darevskia armeniaca; assembly: GCA_034641395.1. Classification (NCBI taxonomy): domain Eukaryota; kingdom Metazoa; phylum Chordata; class Lepidosauria; order Squamata; family Lacertidae; genus Darevskia; species Darevskia armeniaca. The sequence continues at coordinate 149,660 of JAWWNF010000102.1, read as the reverse complement.
GTAAGTAACAATATTTGAAGTTTGGTTTTGAAGTGAACTATGGCTTTTTTGTCACTGAATGCAGATTCCTTTTTTTCTTTTTCTTCCACAGATTTCTATTGGTGCTGGTTTGTTTAATCTTTAGTGTTCTGTCCACTATTGAATACTATGCAGAATTTGCCACTGGGACACTTTTTTGGATGGTAAGTAATTTAACTTAAAATATTCTGTGAAATATCTGTATGTATACCTGTTAGAAACTTGTTATAAAAAGCTGAACAAGCCAAAATTATCAATCTCTATTTTACTTACTTACTTACTTACTTGCTTGCTTGCTTGCTTACTAAGAGCCCAGCCCTAACCATGTGCACACAAAAGGAAATTCTATTGAATTAATTGAGTCTTACTCCCAGGCATGAAGAGTAAGAATTGCAGCCTTAATTATATTTATATCCTATCTATCTTCTGTTTTAGAACACATCTTTTAAGAAATGGTCATAACACAATCCTGCACATGTTTACTCAGAAGGAAGTACCACAGTTTTCATTGTAGGTGTGTACAGGCAACTCCCCATTTATATGGGGGTTACATTCTGAGGCACTGTGTGCATTGGTCAAATTGCCTATATTTGAAACACCATCAAAAAAGTCTGCAAACACCCTCTAAACCTCTGTAAACCCTTGGAGAACCAACATCACTTACCAGACAGGCAGGAAGGATGGTAATGGTAGCTCTCAGTCTTCCTCATCGCTGGAGGACGATGTGGAAACAACAAGGGGGGTGGACCTGTCCCTCAAAGTCCTTGGCTACAATTCAGATGCACTTGCTGCTGCTGCTGGTGTCCTGTGGAGGAACACGGTGATGGGCAACTTGTGCTTTTGCCTCTGGTCAAACATCTCCCTGTATGGCCACACACTGTCCACAATTGCACACTGGCTGTGTTCCATGCAGGAGTCATACTAGGAGATGATGTCCTTCATGTACATGACCATGCTGAAGAGTTCTGAAAAGCAGACCAAGGCCCAGTCCAGGTGGGTTGCTCATCCTGCTCACCATCATAATCCTCTTCCCTGCTTTCTGAACTGGAACGTGACCTCACCAGCTCTGCCAGACTCAAGGCCTGTTGCCCCTCGGTCAGTTTCCTTACCTCCTGAATAAGGTCAACAAAGCCATCGCCACCAACTTGCACCGCCATCTGACCGATGTTCTCAACCTCAGTGGCAATGTCTGAAAATCCTTTGAAATCGTGAATGCACTCCTTCCACAGATTGCACCAGCGTACTTTGTTTTAGGCTTGATGGCATCTACCGCCTGCTTGACATAGGTGATGCAGACCACAGTGTTGAAGGACTTCCAGAATGCCACGTGGTTGAGATCCGGACCAGCATCCATCATGTCGATCAGCAAGGCAAGACTTCGGATATACTGTAGAATTAGAGAAATGGGAAAATCTTTGGACAAAGGACATTAAGTTTACAGCCTGCTACCTGATTAAAGAAAACTTTTTAAAGATGATGTATAGATAGTATTTGACCCCATCAAAATTTGCGAAAATGAATAAAAAAACAGCAGTAAGTGTTGGAGGTGTAACCATAGGGATGGAAATCTATTCCACAGGTGGTGGACATGTCCCAGAATTAAAGTATTCTGGGACATAATTTACGAAGAATTGGTTGTATTTACCACATTTCTATGCTGCCTTTTAAAACAAATGTTTTAATGTTTTCAAAAATATTAATGTATGATAAAATTTATTATTAATATTAAATATCAAATAATAAGCCTTAAATATTGTTTTTAATTTCAGGAAATTGTCTTGGTGGTGTTTTTTGGTGCTGAATATGTAGTGAGGCTCTGGTCTGCCGGTTGCAGAAGCAAATATGTTGGTATTAAGGGAAGAATACGATTTGCTAGGAAGCCTATATCAATAATAGGTGAGATCATCTGTTTTAAATATAAAATCATACCTGGACATCGATCCCTTGAGCAGAAAGGATATACTGGCTTTGTGTATAGCTGAGTTGACTGATGCTTCAAGATGGATATTTTTATTGGCCCACCTTTTATTGGGAGATGAGCTGTTATAAGATCATGAGTCACTACATTCCTGGTTGGTGTTTGCCTTTGTTTATGTTCTAGGTGCCCTTAGCAAAATCCGAGTTCTCTCATATTCCACCCCAACTCCTTTAATATGGGGATTAGCATCCTGACCCACCTTCAATCCACCTTCAGTCCTCTTATACTCTTTCTGAGATGCAATATATGGCATCCACCACCTCCCGAGGGAGTCCATTCCACTGTCGAACAGCTCTTACCATCAGAAAGTTCTTCCTGGTGTTGAGTCAGAATCTCCCTTCTTATAACTTGAAGCCATTGGTTCAGGTCCTACCCTCCAAAGCAGGAGAAAACAAGCCTCCCTCCCTGGCCACTAGGAACAAAGTTCTGGGTAGCTGATGTCCACTGGTAGGGTTAATTTGACCCTCAAAGTTTTACTGTTCAAAAGGTGGTATAATGGCTAAGGTCGGTGGTTCGAATCCACGCAACAGTGAGCTCCCATTACTCTGTCTGCCAGCCTAGCAGTTTGAAAGCATACCAGTGCAAGTAGATAAATAGGTACCGCTGTGGTGGGAAGGTAAACGGCATTTCTGTGCGCTCTGGCTTCCATCATGGTGTTCCATTGTGCCAGTAGCGGTTTAGTCCTGCTGGCCACATGACCCAGAATGCTGTCTGTAGACACATGCCAGCTCCCTTGGCCTGAAAGTGAGATGAGCGTCACACCCCATAGTTGCCATTGACTGGATTTAACTGTCCAGGGCCCTTTACCCTTTACCTATAATGGCTAAGTGTATCTTCTCCAAACCACCTGCAATTTCATGTCCGCGCTGTAGATGGTTTGGAGACGTTACACATCATAAACTTTTAATATGAGAAAGCCTTTTGTGAATAAAAAAGAAATAAACCTTTTCCCTATGGTTTATGTAGTTATTTATTTTATCCCAGTGTCATCTAAGATTTTAAAAAATGTTTTTTTTTGGGTTCTGAAGTGCTAAAAAGAAAAAAGCAAGACCTGTAAGCAGAGATGATTGTGGGAGGAGTAAAAAAAAAAAAAAAAAGCCTTCATCTTATATCTGAAAAAAGGCTGCTATACTGAAAGGCTGTAACATTCTGCCCCCCTTTCCTTTGATGGCATTAAAATGCATTAACAGTTTTATTTTCCATTTGTCAACAGATCTTATTGTTGTTATAGCTTCAATTATTGTTCTGAGTGTAGGATCAAATGGACAGGTGTTTGCCACATCTGCAATAAGGTATGCCTGCAATAAGATATGCCAAGTTTAGATTTATTGTCTCTTTCAATAAAAAGCTTGAGCTGACTTATATTGTGCAAAGACATTTGTTGGCATCTATATCTAGCTACATATATCTATTATTATTATTATTATTATTATTATTATTATTATTATTATTATTATTTTCACCATCCCCTCCTCTTTAGACCCTTTCATGCCCCTGCTTTCCTGTTCAACCTTATTCCCATGCCTGCTACTCCCTCCTTTTTCTGCAACCCTTTTTTGCCCCCCCCACCTTTTTAACACTCACTCCCCTTTCTCCTCCACTCTTCCTCTTACTTTTCTCAACTCACCCTTGCATGCAGATCACCCTCCTTTCCATACCTTCTACTCTCTCCTAAAGGAGATCTTTACCTTATCTTCAAGATGAAAAGAATTGTATGAACAAGCCTATTACTTGGTCTCTTCCGTTAGAGATGGTTAAGTTCAGTTGGTGCATACTGTCCATATATGGATGTTGACATGTGAATAAATATATCTTCTAAATTACTACATTGAATCTGAAACTTCATATTGAAGACAACATGTCATACCCGGAGTGAAATACATGATTGTGGGAAGGTACTATGGAATATGTGAAGTGAGCACAACAGAGCATTTCCCAGCTCCCTTCTCGCTGTACACAAACCTTGTTTGAAACTGCCAAAATCAATCTACTCATACCTCTGCTGTTGCTTAAAACCACAACTTTTCCTCTGTTTGCTGTATTCAAATCTTTGCTTTTGTTTAAAACTGCCATTTGAAGTGTGCCTTCTCTTTGCTTTCCTCTCCCCCACTCACTGAATGCAAACCCAGGATTGTGCTGCAGCACCACAGATCCTCCAATGAGGGCTGCCTTACAGTTATAAATACATGGAACAAATAAATAAAATCAAATATCAGGGAATAAAACTACCATAACTTTTTACTACATGTCCTGGGAGTCCTCAGACTCCATGCTGTATTAAAGTTGCCTGCATCTATCAGTGAGAGGAGATACATTCAGGCACAACATTGCATACAAATGCATTTATCTGCATATCACATATATGTTGCTGTTTGGCAGCACAAAGGCTACAGATTGAAACAGGAAAAGGAAACCAGGAAGGCCTTGCTCTGAAAGGAGAATTGGGGAAGAGACAAACAGCAAAAGGCATCTCCCTTCCTCTGAGCTCACTGGGAGCTGTGGTGGAAACCAGAGGGCGAGATAATGGCCACTTATCCAGTCCTGGGGTGGGTGGTGGTTGCAGCCCATAGAAATGGGTCCTGACCCCCAGGAGAAATGGGGTCACAGCTATGTGCAAAATCAATGAGCAATGTAACACTAAAGTTTCGCAGATCTGCCCTAGGAAGCAGATAAAATTTACCTCTTCTGTCCCACAAAGCTACTAGTTGGTTTTGTCTGACTCAGGACTTTTTTCATCCGGAACTCACCAGAACTCTTTGGTGCGCTCTGGCACCTCTTTGGTGCGCTCTGTGTTGCGCGACAGAGGCTGCAGGCGAGTGGGTGAAAAAGATAAGCTATTTAAGGGGTGAGCTCCCCTAAGAAAAGCTCCACAACTTCTTTGACTGGCCTAACTGATAAATTATTTATTTGACTGAGTAATGTTAGTACTAATGAGCTTTCAAATTTCATTGTAGTATTCAGAAGAAAATATACTCACATTTTCATGGCTATGTATAATGGGCTCTCACTGCATTCTGCCGTTTTTTCCACAGGGGGATCCGTTTTTTGCAGATACTTCGCATGCTTCATGTAGACCGACAGGGTGGCACTTGGAGGCTCTTGGGATCTGTTGTATTCATACATCGTCAGGTATTGAGTATGGGAAGGTTATTGCATATGTTTAACAGGCTCTTTTTACACCTGTAAAGCTCTTATTCCAACATCAGGTATGGTGAAAATGAACTCACCTGGAAATGTAGGGTGAGGCCAGGGTTTTTATCCCTGGCCTCAGCGGTACAGAGGCAAGGTGGGGCAAGGCTCCCTAGTGCCTGAGATAGCTCTGTACAGGCTTTGGGCTGGATCCTGCATAACAGCAGAGCAGCTGCCATTCTCAGACAGAGCCTTGAACAGGAGATGCAGCTCTATCTCAGAGCCTTCCATGCGAGAGGCCCTTCCTGCTTTAGCAGTCATTAACTCCGACAGAGACTTGGGTTCCATTAGGGCTCCTGAACTGGCAACCCTGGAACTGGAGGAAGGCAACACAACATCCTCCTGGTGCAATGGGCTCCTCTTGCGTGAGGCTGCTGGTTTCGTAAGCACAGATGGGCCTGGCCCTGAGGGCAGTTTTCTTTCCTACTCAGAACATCAGCCTCATCAGGATCCTAAATTTGTGTTTCCCCCTCCCCAATAATTATCATTATCATTATTTATTAGATTTATATACCGCCCTTCATCACAAGATCTCAGGGTGGTTCATAGGATAAAAATACAAGGTATACACATAAGTAAATAGTTAAAACCAAAACAAGACATTAACCACCCCCCAAACACATTTAAAACGCTGTAGAATATTAATCAGCCTTATTTTTTTTAAATACAAATTAACATGCAACAATTAAGAACAATTTAAAACAACCCCATCCCAAATAAACAACATCCACCCAAGTTAAAACCCCATCCCCATTAAAACCATAATTTTAGCATAAAGGGGCTGGCCCACAACCTCGTTTCACCCCCAAAGTGCTGCCCCCAAAGGAAGACCCCCTTTGGTGTTGTCTGCTTTGGGGGCAGCCCCACCCCTCGGGTAGACTGGCTTTATAGAGCCTCCCCAGCAACTGGTGCCCTTCTAGCTGGGGCAGCAGGTGTTTCCAATGCTGGCTGCCCGCCCAGGGTTTTGGTACTATACCTAAAAATGACTGCAGTTAGTCCTGTAGGGACCCTCAGCTGTATTGACCGTCAGGGTGACAGTACATTCAGCTGCTAACTGGCATCACTTTTGAGTGCTTCACTGGCTAGACTTGAAGCATACTCTTGGATATGGCCCAGGCTCTAGGCAGCCAGCTCACAGCAGTGGGTGGGGTTTGTTTTGCTTTTTAAAATAAGATTTACTCTAGTCCATGTTCACCAGAAACCACATACTCTTCAAAATTTTGTGTGAATATGTATAAAAGCTAGCATGTCAAAGGTGAGACATGACTGCCACAGGTCATAAAGCAGACCAGCATCACTGGATATGTTTTATTAAAAATATGAAATGGTTATGAGTAATTTTTTAAGCCAAAGTCAGCATTTGTACAAAGAGATTTGTACTATGTGCAAGAATGGAAGCTTCCAATCAGTAATCCAGTTTTGTTCCTGTTAGGAACTAATAACTACGCTGTATATTGGATTCTTGGGATTGATCTTCTCATCGTACTTCGTCTATCTCGCTGAGAAGGATGCAGTGGATGAGGAGGGACAAACAGGGTTTTCCAGTTATGCTGATGCTCTCTGGTGGGGTGTGGTAAGTGCATCTCTTGCTTCATATCCAGTGCTGCAAGATCACCCTTTCTCTCAGTGAAATATTCAGAATCAGGAATTTGATTGAAATTAGTGTTAAGAGTAAATAGTACAGAAATACTCCGTGGTGCAGGCTGTAGAAGAGAAACAAGCCCAAAGTTACTTTGCAAAGTTCTTAAATCTGAACATTTCATATTAAAAAAAATTAAATTAAATCTTGCTATACAAGCATGAATCGAACCTATGAAGTTAACAGTATACTTGTTGTAAGGCAAAACTATCACCAGCCAATTAAATTGCTTGGGAATGGATTCAGAGGAGCAGAAGAAATTACTTTTTTCATTCACAGCATAATTAACAGGGAAGTCATTGCTACTGGTTGTGGTGATAAGTACATTCTTTCGCTTCTCTTCATCTATTCCCAGTCAGGAGCATATGGAGGCTGACCACTGGAAAAAAGATGCTAGACCACATTGTTCCAGAACCTAATCTCCCAGGGCTCCACTTACATTCTCATTATTTTTTATCTGAGTCATGCACAAGATCAATGTGAATCAGCATTATAGCCATTGCACCCCATTATTATTTATTATAGTCGTTTATATCCCTTCTGGGACGCTGGTGGCGCTGTGGTATAAACCACAGAGCCCAGGGCTTGCCGATTAGAAGGTCAGCGGTTTGAATCCCCGTGACGGGGTGAGCTCCCGTTGTTCTGTCCCTGCTTCTGCCCACCTAGCAGTTCGAAAGCACGCCAAAAAAAGTGCAAGTAGATAAATAGGTACCGCTCCAACGGGAAGGTAAACGGCGTTTCCGTGCGCTGCTCTGGTTCGCCAGAAGCGGCTTTATCATGCTGGCCACATGACCCGGAAGCTGTACGCCGGCTCCCTCGGCCTATAGAGCGAGATGAGCGCCACAACTCCAGAGTCGTCCGCGACTGGGCCTAATGGTCAGGGGTACCTTTACCTTTACCTATATCCCTTATTTCTGCATACAAATCCTTTCAAGCTGGCTCAGAACAAAGCAGAAGACCATAACAGATAGTCAAGACAGCATCAAATTTGAAGTACAGTATTCAAACATGCCAGCAGGAAGGAGCTCATATATAAACACACATATATACACCCCCTGAAGTTATAACTCTACTGCATCTTACTGGTCACTTGACTCTCTAAGAGCAATCCTAAGCACATTCACAGTGTGTGACCAAAACATCAGGACAGATAAACCTAGAAATAAGCTGACAAATGTGAGGAGCTACAAACCCATGTTAAAATTGGGTCCCCCTCCCAATGCATGTCGCAAGCACACCTCCCAGTGAACTGAATCCTGATTCAATACTCTGCTGTGTCCCGCCCACCATGCTTCATGTGAACTTATACTGATCTTGTACATATAAGCAATCCAAATAAGTGCGTATGTTTTGGGAGGTTGTGGAATCCCCTGAATATTTCTTTAATGCTGCCCCAGGGAGAGGGGTCATGATACTGGAGCTGCTGCCCTGGCTGGCCGCACTCTGCACTGCTGCCTCCTATGGCAGACGAGCACAATTGGTGCCTGGAGAATGATTAGCTACATCTGACAGAAATGCACAGTACTTCAATTTTAAATCTATTCAAATGTGAACCAGCTTTCAGACTATTGTCATTACAGCCTTTTTGTAAACTATTTTTCATCTATTGCACAGGTAACAGTCACTACTATTGGCTATGGTGATAAAGTGCCACAGACATGGATTGGCAAGACAATTGCGTCTTGCTTCTCTGTGTTTGCCATCTCTTTCTTTGCTCTTCCAGCGGTGAGTGCAGACCTTAAATAATTATTAAGTCAGTTTGTAAACATTGCTGATGTCTTAAAGAAAGGGGGTTGATGTGTACAATGTATCGCTTACCTGCAGCGTAGCATGTTTTTTGAGCACCTGGGGGTGCGGAGGGTGAAAAGAGCCTGCTGCACCAGCCCAGGCCTTGCCACTGCTGGAGCAACCCTCTCCCACTGTGCGGGCGGGGGGGGGGGAGCCTGGCTGGCCAACGCAGACCTCGGATCATCCTAGCCTTGCAAAGCGGCTTGGGGCTAGCAGGGTGGGGCGAGGAGCTAACTGTGCAGTGCCCCTCCCCCGAAAAATGTGCCCGAGGCCATCACCCCAGCAGTCCCCCCCCCATGTTACGCCCCTGTCGCTTACTGCAGATTCCGTACCTTACCTTTTACATGTAAGCATTAAATGCAGTTTTCTTCAACAAATAACTGCTTTTCGACTTTCAGGGCATCCTGGGTTCCGGCTTTGCACTTAAGGTACAACAGAAACAACGTCAAAAACATTTCAACAGGCAAATACCTGCAGCAGCATCTCTAATTCAGGTAAATACTTGATGAAGAAATAGGAGAAAGTGAACTGAAGTTTGTAACTTCTCACCATCCCAACAAAAGAGATTACAAAGAGCAATACTCTGCTACAGTGTCTTGGTATTAACTAAGGATTTTGGAGACTGAGCTGTAATGTCCCACTATTTGCAGTGCATGTGTGGGGCATTTCAATGAACTTGAAAGGGCCAAATTTATCCTAGATAGTGGTGGCGGCAGTGGTAAAAGGTAAAGACCCTCAGGTCCAGTCGCGGACAACTCTGGGGTTGCGGTGCTCATCTCGCTCTATAGGCCGAGGGAGCCAGCGTTTGTCCTCAGACAGCTTCCAGGTCATGTGGCCAGCATGACTAAGCCGCTTCTGGCGAACGAGAGCAGCTCACAGAAACGCCGTTTACCTTCCCGCTACAGCGGTACCTATTTATCTACTTGCACTTTGACGTGCTTTTGAACTGCTAGGTTGGCAGGAGCAGGGACCGAGCAATGGGAGCTCACCCCGTTGTGGGATTCGAACCGCCAACCTTCTGATTGGCAAGCCCTAGGCTCTGTGGTTTAACCCACAGCGCCACCTGCGTCCTGGTGGCAGTGATAGCAGCCACCATTTTATTCCCTTGGAGTGATACTATATAGTAGAGTTGTATATAGAGCAGCCTTTCTCAACCTTGGGTCCCCAGATGTTTTTGGCCTACAACTCCCATCATCCCTGACCACTGGTCCTGCTACCTAGGGATGATGGGAGTTGTAGGCCAAAAACATCTGGGGACCCAAGGTTGAGAAAGGCTGGTATAGAGGAATCCGGGGGAAATCTGGCAGCAACCAGAAGGAGCTCTTTTGGTGACATGAAACAGGCCGTGGTGTATGGGTGTCAAGGTCACTTACTTCCAGATCCAATGTAACCTGTCCATTCTCCAAATGTTGTGCCAAATATGTCACTGGAGAACTTTCAGCCCAGCCTTGAGCCGAGGACTTCCCCTGTGCCAGGGCTAGCCCACTCAGGAGTTGCCTCCGGGTAGGGAGCTCTGGGCAGCTGGGAGGGGTGCTGCCTCCACGCACCCATGTGCCACCATCTCTCCCTGGGCCACCTCCAGGCTGTGGAGGAGGAGGAGGCAGTGTGTGTGTCACGTTTTCAGAAACAGCAGAATGTTCCCTGCCCTTCTCTGTGCCATTAATTTATTGTTTGTGTGGTTAGCTCTGCACCTGCATTTCTCTCCTCCTGAATTCCAGTTTAACTAGGGAAATTTCCATTATGAATTATTGATTTGGAACATGTACAGTTTGCACACAAATAACAGTAACATAGAATTGCAGGTAATCTTGAATTCAAAATTTTGAGAGAAATGCAGGTTAGAATTTAAGAACTGACCCTCATGTTGGCTTCCATCTCGGAACAGAGCAGATGGCTGCAGCATCCTGTGTTAAAAACTGCCACTTGCCAACATGAATGATGTTCATGTCACATGGCCAACTTCAAGCATTTTTGAGCCCCTCCAACTGTTGGTCTGCCAGGTGGGAAAGAAATAAATGTTTAAGGTCTCTTATGTCAGGTTTTATATTGACTGATGACCATGTGGGAAGGCAGATTTACACTGGATGAGAGCCAACAGACTGAAGCTCAATCCAGATAAGACTGAGGCCCTGTTAGTGAGAGGTTCCCTGGAACAGATGGGTGGGAGGTCACCTACTCTTGATGGGGTTACACTTGCCCTGAAGGAGCAGGCTTGTAGCTTGCGGGTACTCCTGGGTCCTTTGCCTCAGTGGACCAGAGTGCCTTCCATCAGCTTCAGCTGGTGGCCCAGCTACGCCCCTATCTGGACAGGGATAGCCTAACTACTGTTGTCTATGTTCTGGTAACCTCAAGGTTAGATTACTGCAATGTGTTATACGTAGGGCTGCCTCTGAAGACGGTTCGGAAACTTCAGCTAGTGCAGAATTCAGCAGCCAGGTTGCTCACCGGAGCAAGACGGTTTGAGCATACAATCCTGGTCATCATCATCATCATTTTTAATTTGTGTACTGTCTTTCTATCTTGCAATACTCAAGGCGGTTTACAAGCTGAAGAAACAAAAAATGTACATCTTATAACAATCTAATGGAATACAAAAATGTGATAATAAAACATAACTTTAAAATAGCAACCTACATCAAAAAAGAAACATTCAACAATCATTAGAATGGTATTAAATAATAATAACAATAACATAAAAGTTAAACAGAAATCCACTCAACAGTTACAATAAATATTTTCTAAACTATGATCAATAAAACAATGGCAAGCCACAGTACATAAAATAATACAATACAAATTGAGAAGCAGATTAAAAAGCAATCTGGTCCGACTGCACTGGCTACCAATTACCAGTAGTTTCCAGGCCCAATTCAAAGTGCTGGTTTTGACCTATAAAGCCTTAAACAGCTCAGGACCACAATAACTCAAGGACCACCTCTTTCTAAATGAACCTACCCGAACCTTGAGATCATCTTCTGAGGCCCTTCTTCGCGTGCGCCCTCCTTGAGAGGTCCGGAGGGTGGCAACACAAGAACGGGCCTCCTTTGCAGTGGCTCCCCGTCTGTGGAATGCTCTCCCTAGGGAAGTTTGCCAGGCAAAAATGTTCCTTTTTAACCAGGCCTTTGGTTGATACGATTTACATCCTATGCCCTTTCAAAATGTGTTTTTGTGTGTGGGGGGGGGGGTTATTGGGTTGCTGTTTTTATTTTTATTAGGTATTTTGTGGTTTTATATCTTGATTTTATTCTGTGAACCGCCCTGAGACCCTTGAGATTGAAATTCAATCAATCAATCAATCAATCAATCAATCAATCAATAATACCTCTATAAAAGCAGAATGGGTGGCAAGGGAGAACTGCATTTGAACTAATTTTTTTCACAATACCTGTGGTAGAAATCTTTTGCACTGTTCATGCAGGACAAGTAACACTACTTAATTACAGAGAGGTTATGTACTTTCCCTCTTTATATATAGTATTAGCAAGAGCTGTTTTTATGTCCTGCAGACTCTGTGGAGGTGTTATGCTGCAGAGAAGTCATACAATTCCACGGCCACATGGAAGATCTATGTCACCCCAGCTCAAAACGTAAAGAAAACAGCAGCACCATCTAGCCCAAATCTCAGGAAACAGGTCAGAAGGAGCACATTGGTTTATTAGTTACATTTGTAACCTGCCTTTCCATCCAACAAGCTTAACACAGAATACATGGTTTGGGAACTCCATAGAATCAGTTCAGGTGTTAGGAGAACCGGAGAACCTGTTGAAGTAAAATTCAGGACTCATCCAAACTTACCTCTTTAAGCACAGGTCTGCGCTTTAAAGCCCTGTGTCCGAGCCACTTCCCTCAGAAAAACCTGCTTTTTAATGCTGACTTGGAACAAATGGCAATTTGGATTTTCCACGGGTTGCTGTTTGCTCTGATTCAGCAGTAAAGAGCAGGTTTTTGCGGGGAAAGTGCTGGGGCAAAAGAAAAAAGGCTGTTGTGTAAAGAGCTTTAAACCACAGACCTGTGCCTAGAAATGCGTAGCAAAGGTAAGTATGGATGAGCCCTCATTTTATCCCACTCCAAGAATATTTAAATAGTAATTTACCTTGTTGTCCAGCTGTTCATGTTCTAATCTAAGTATGCCTTCCAATAAAAGAAGTTAGCAAGAGACACTTCATTCCAGGACAGCTTTTAAAATATTTTATTTGCACAGGATTGTTATACTCCGAGTAGACCCATTCATACTAACTGTCAACTAATTTCAGTGGGTATAAACTGAGTGTGACTTGGTCAGCTACAACCCATTGATTTATCACGTGCCACATCTTGGAAGTCAGATGCCATGACATAACAAAATGTAACCAAATTGATGGAAATTTCTCAGTTGTTTCCCGCTTGTAGCCATGAGTCTCACAGGCTTACCCATACAGGTGGGCATTATAAGGCTTTAGAAAGGAGGTCACTTTCAGAATCTGTAGTGGGTGGAAGGTCAGACAACAGAAGTACTTTTTGTGTCCTTTCTTTTTATGTCATTGTCCCCCATAGACAATAATATTAAGAGGAAGTCACTTAATGGACCTTAGATACTCTAATGGAGCACAAAATTAAGTAAGTTGGATCCAAGCCATTAATTGTGCTACATTGTCTTTCTTACCACCATTTAAATTAAATGTTGTCATCTTGGCAGAATGACAGTGTGACAGACACCCTCAATGAAGATGGTGCTGGGTAATGCGACCGATATTTTGGATGCGTCACTAGATAAATCTCCCACTGTATTACACAGTAGAGGTCCATAGTTATTTGTTTGTGGTAGCATTTCTGTTTAAGAACAGCAAGGTATTATAATTATGTGAAGGGGAACCTGTGACCACAGTTCCCTCACGAAGAAGATCTAAGTAAGGCTTTTAGAACAAAACTTGGACTTCATTTACACTCAATTAGGTTATAGCGTATGTTTGCTTTTGAAAGGCGCAACACTTTGTTCCAAGCAAACACTATTTGCAGATATATTTAAGATATTTCTTAACTTCACGCTTTAAACCTGTCACTGGACAGATAAATTTCTATAATACCTGTTGTCTTACACACCACCTTTAAGATGCTCCCAGCCCCTTCCAGGATCCTAACCTTCCCCTTATTGAATCAAAGCTGGGTTGCTCTGCCTAGCCGGCTCCACTCAAACAGACCAACTTTGCCCACAGGCATTCCCTATCTCAAACTGAGTGCTATTTAACTATCTGTCCCCACTAACAGGTAATCCTGATCTCAACCCACTCAGGTAGTCAGAGACCCCTTCTACCCACCCAGCCAGAAAGTTCCCATATGACCATGGGTAGGCAAACTAAGGCCCGGGGGCCAGATCCAGTCCAATTGCCTTCTAAATCGGGCCCGCAGCCGTCCGGAAATCAGCATGTTTCTACATGAGTAGAATGTGTGCTTTTATTTAAAATTCATCTCTGGGTTATCTGTGGGGCATAGGAATGTGTTCATTTCCCCCCTTCAAAATATAGTCAGGCCCCCACAAGGTCTGAGGGACAGTGGACCACCCCCCTGCTGAAAAAGTTTGCTGACCCCTGCATATGACAATTAAACGATTAAATTCCCCACACTTTCACTCCCACAAGCAACAGGGGTTCCAGGAGGCAGACCCAGGGCCTGTCCGTCAGACCCAGTACTACCACCTGTTGCCAAAATCACAATGGGCCCCACATAATATGCTAGTATGTTTGTTATTATAATGATTGCAAAGTTTGGGTTTGTTTTTAAAAATGCTATTGTGATTATTGTGAGCCACTTTGAGCTCATCATTTGTTGTTGGAAAAGTGGAATACAGACATTAAATCAATATCAAATCAAATCACTTGACCCTGCATAAAAAGAAAAATCAGGGTTTTACTGATGTCCCAGATGTTAATTTGTACTTTGCTCTATTTAATAAGCTTACTGTGACTTTGCCTCTTGTTGGCTTAATTTGTTTACTTACTTTCAGAAAAAAACACTTCAGGAAGTTTGCAGTATAAAATAATGGCTTACAATATAATATATAAGGAAAGAAGGTGCATGCAAAGATGGGGAAAACAAATGAATTCATGGACCAGGTCTCAGAAAGGTGTTATTCTCTGATGCTACTGGAAAGCTTTAATCTAAATAAGGCATTTGAATACAAGCTGCCCTGGTAATCTGTTGAGGGGCAGGATATCAAACAAACAAACAAACAAACAAACAAACAAACAACTGCTATTTAGCAGCTGACTTGTAACTGGTTCCCAAATGCACATTTGTCACTGCGGTCTTCAAAAATCAAGTGATATGTTAGGGTTGTCATACATCTGGGATTTCCCGGACATATGTGGAATACTGGAGTCAGCAGCACTGTCCAGGAAGAAATCAGTAAGATGTATGGCAGCCCATGTTGGCAGTGCCGTTTTTGCCGATTTTCCATAAAACAATTTTAGGCAGAACTAAAAAAAGTTCAACAATGTTGATATGTGTATGTGAGTGAGCCCATCACAATTTTTTATTAATGTAATTCATAATGTGTGTGAAGGAGGCCCCAGTGCCACAGTCCTACACTAACTTTCCTGTGTATAAACCCCATTGAACCCAATGGAATGCTGAGTAGACTTGTGTAGGATTGAATGATAAGTGTGGGCTGGATAGCTGTAGAGGTCCCTATGTAGGTACCCCACATTTCCTGTAAGAATCTAGTAACCACATTTTCAGGATGTTGGGGTATGACAGTCATTTCTTCAGAGAGCAAAAATACCTGTGTTAGAGCTGAAGGCTGACTTCATATGGGGTAGCTAAGCTGTGGTCCTATGGCAGGCAGAAAAGATAGAACAGTATATCAGGTGAACATTAATATGGTCTGTGGTTGCCAACTTCTTAAGAAGTCTCAGATGAAAATGTATGCTGATTGTTTCAAATGAACCCTTTAAAAATGTATGCAAGTCTCAACTTGGCCACACACCATTTATTTCAGTTATTAATACACTTCTTAATCACTGGGGTTTCCAAGCCTCTTACTGTAGAAGTTGAAATTTTTGTATGATACTATTTTTGGTATGGAAATGATTTTATTACAGAGCAGAAGATACAAAAGGAAAGGAAAACCTGGGCGTGATAATGGTTCCACACCTATAATGAATCCAGGGGAGACAGTGTTGCCTATTCCACAAATTACTTATGACCATATCGGTCAGCAAGAAGACAAGAAAGAGATGAGTTTCTACCTTGATGAACCTGGAGGTAACCTACTATCTTACAATGAATCTTCTATGTATACAGCAGCCATGAGTTTATTTTTCAGTCGTTTGTTTAGTTCTCATTGACCATAATGTTAAACCATAGTTAAACATTAGCTGTGGTTTAACATGAGCAAGCAGCATGCTGGTACAGTCGTACCTCTGGATACGATTGCTTCATGTTGCATTCATCACGGGATACAAATGCACCGAACCAGGAACGGGTTACTTCTGGGTTCGGCAATTCGCACATGCACAGACGCACAAAATGACGCCAGGCGCATGCGCAGAAGCGCCATATCACGCGGCGAGCATGCGCAGATACAGTGCTTCATGTTACAGCCTTTTCATATTGCGAATGGGGCTCCGGAATGGATCCCGTTCGCAACCAGAGGTACCACTGTACATGCTGCTCATATCATAAATGCCCATTTCACACCCAATTCTCCCATCTTTCCTATGATGGACAGAAACAAACCAGAAGCTATCTTAGCAATATATGGAGAGAAATAAACAAGGAGTGCCAGTTTGAACATAACAGTTAGGTTGTTTCTTTTGCAAAGGTATGGGGAAAGAGTGATGCAGGCACCAATAAGCAGTGCATGGGTATCCAAGGCGGGTGAAAAAAGCAGATTGAGCTGAAATTAGGTCCAGAGAGGAAATGGTTTAACAGGTTTCTTGCTTGCTCGTCTTCTGTTCAGATGTGTTCTTCTGACTGCCACAGGCTCCTGATATAGGTGGGTAAAGCTCAGATTAGGGTTTCTATGTGATATGAAAAGGGTGGGTGGTGACATGCAACTTCTTTTCAAATGGACCTCCTGCAGAGTTTAATCTGTTCCAGCATCTGTTCTCAGTGCTGGAGCTTAATCCTGGAATATATGTGGGGAAATTAAAATGCATGTGAATATACAAAGAATGCATTTCCCTCATCATTGAGCTCTTTTACTTGAGGAATGAGGGGTAGCAGTGGTGTTTCCTCCCAGAACCTACTGTCACTCTTAACACAGTCAAGGTCCAGCCTCTAAAAGCACAGGACCCCATTGGCTTGCTTGTCAACACAGGAGTTCCTGAAAGCTCTAATTTTGTAAGCAAAAACTTACTGATTTTGTGCATTGACATACATGTATGCTGACCGCAGAAAGGTACTGCTGAAATGAGTTGTTAGGAAGTAGATACTTAATGTACATGTAACATCTTTTGAGAGTATTTTGCTCTTCCTCAGAGGCAACTGAAAGAAAGTGTAATTAAAGGCAAAAACATATATCCAACTGCAAAGAATATTCTTAGTGTGTTTGTACTTCTATGTATGTTCATAAAACACTTCCATAGTACTTTTCTGAGATCTATTTCCCTGTTTGACTTTTTGGTACTGTGATATTTCTCAGACTGTACCACATATTTTTCGTTGTTCTACTGACCTGATTATCTGCTAGTTAACCTGTAGGTAGAGATGGGAGAGAAATTTGATTCAGTTTGCATTTAAACCTACCTAATTTGTAATTTCCAAAACATTACAAGAACCAAAACACAGCATTCCTTCAAAATTCACACTTCTCTGAATTTTGCAATGCAGCTACCCAGCCAAGTAATGTGTGCAAAATTCATATACGTGGGTAAAGTGTGCATAGAACTGCATGTATGTAACATGCAAAGATGCATTATATTAGTAGAAATTGCATTTTGAAAATGTGTCCATTTGGAAGAACATGCACTAATATTCTGATAAATTTAATGAAGACTTGGGGAAAAGCCACAAATAAGGTGGAAATATGGAGAGCTTAACTAAAGACAGGAAAAATGAGAAACCATTTTGGAAAGTTTCACCCATCTCTCCCTTTAAGGCTATTTAATCTCTAACCACCCCTTCAGAAAAGGGAGTGCATTCTCCTGTAACAAAAGGCACACACATAACTGTGGTGGACAGATGGTGAAATGCTCATAACCATTAGAAATGAAAATTTTTGCTCAGTGTCTCTCAAAATAGAGTATTACTTTTCTAAACAATGGAATTCAGTAACGGCAAGTGACCAAACCACAGCAATCAGGTTCATCACCACATTTGATCCAAATGTGGGTAGGTTTTGAATGACAGGCAATGTTCACTGGTTATCCCACCCTACCATTCCTTCATGTTGGTAAGAAATCTTGCAGCCACCAAAAAGGTTTGACATCTGCTGCAGGGCTAAACGTTGATAGCCAATTCATGTGTTCAGTATCCCAGGTTAAACCAGCGTTTCCCCACCTAGACTCCAACAAGCATTCTGTACCTTTAAGAGCTGCGTGGAAGAGAAAATATGCTTTGAGCAGCTTCCACTTCCACTTTAGCATGGTAATGAGAAAAAGTTGTGCATGGTGAAATGTTCCTTTTCACTCAGTTCTTGTGGGCTCAGGAAACCTCTGTGTAACAATTATAGTCTGTCTGAGAAGCCTACTTAAGATAACATCAAGACCACCATTGCAAAAGAATTTGTGATCAAATAGAAAGCTCAGTTTTGAATATCACATCCTAATCATTTTGGGTGGGTTAGCTGGCATGTGCCTTACTGCATCACTCTTTTGTTTAAGAAAAACAGAGGTGTGAGAGAGATGAAGGCAGAAGCACTTTAGATGGTGGGGCCTCAGACTCATAGAGGTCTGCTTGCTATCTGAGCATTATAGGAGCTGGGTTTGTTTGTTTGTTTATTGCATTTGTATATTTCCTTTCTGCCAACTAACTCAAGGTGGAATACAGTTTTAATTTACTAAAACAAATAAATGATGTAAGAGGCAGGGGAGGGGGCAATCCAACTGAAGCAGCCCTGATGTTAATTTGCCTGCCTACTGTACCTCATTCTCTACTTCCTTTCCACAGAGCAATTGTTGAAACAAGGTCTGATGTTGCCTTTGGCTCAGGTAGTGTCCATTGGCCCTTACTGGGGTGGGTGACACTTTGATTGGAGCAGGCACTGATATTATCACAGGACAGAGGATGTCTGTTGGTGTTGTGATGGGGAGGGGAGAGGACAGTCCAACTGGATCAGGCCCTGATATTGCCTTTGTCTGCCTCCATTAATTCCCACCACCATTACACCGTATTAAAAAGGTAAAGGTAAAGGACCCCTGACAGTTAAGTCCAGTCGCCAGGCTTTCCCAGTCCAGGAATGACCGTAGCTGTTGAACCAGCCACAGTTATTAAAAGGCTGTTGATGGCCCTCTCATTAATGTGATTTGTAGATGTTTGTTCACACATGGTTGGGTATAATAAAAATAACTTGGTAGTTGTTAAACAATCTCTTGTTCTTCTAAAAATAATAGATGCATTCTTAGGATAAGAAGATTAATACCTCCAGGGATTCATCTAGCAGATGGAACATATTAATCACTGCCAGCCTCTCAAAGCTGTCAGGTCAGAGCAGTTGCTGTTGAATATATCAAAATTGCCCAGAACATCACAATTACTAATGTCTGCTGGGAATAGAACAATAATTCTCATTTTGGGATTTGGGTTTTAGGATTTTTTAGAGCTGTGTTTGCACACAGTACCTTTTCCCTTTAAGATCAGACTGCAGAGGCTTCTTCTCAATAGCAAGTATGCCTTTTGGACTTCTTTAGAATGAGTCCTCTCCTTGGTCTAATAATTCAATGTTACTAATAATACTGTAAGGGCTGGTGCTCTGGAGACAGGCTGGTAGTTGCACCAAGAAGCAAGTGACTGGTTTGTGAGCAGCTCAAAGTAAGAAGTTAGACCAGTGTCAGGTGCTAGATTATAGGCACAGGTGGAAACTTATTGGCCCTTGTGTTATGCTTTGCTAGCAGCTCCAGTGTCACACTTCTGATTATCTGCAGTTTGGACACTATTTACACAAATTCTGTCTGCAACTGTATGGAAGCGTACTGACAGATTACGAAAATTAATGTCATCCTCTCCCCTAGGTTTGTGTTGTCTGTGGTATCTTGTAGTGCTCTGAACCAAGCAAGCAATGCTCAACATAGACATGACAATGGTCAAGACTATAGGTTGGGTTCTACTCAGGGACACAAAAGTAAGGCACAAAGGTACAGAGTGGGATAGGATTCTTCTCTTCAGCAAAGGCTTGGTTGGTCAAATGCCCTCTAGTAAAGGATCTTCACTGATTCACGTTTAATTTGTGGGGTTATATCAACCTGATCTGGGATGAGCTGCTGCTCTGTTCAAATGGCAGTTTTATGTGTGGGATTGTAGGAGCAGGGTTTAAATTTGCTTTCCTTTATTAGCTAGGCCCTTAACCTGTGGATGGTGCATAATGGGGACAGGTTACTTGAGGGATGTGTGGAAGAAACATGGTGTGGTTGGATCCAATTTCACAGCTTGCAACATAGAAAGAGTTACCATTTGCAGAACTGAGGCTGAACTTTAAAAGCTCCTTTAAATTTTATTAGAAACATGCATTGAAAGAGTCTGAAATACTTAATGTGGAAGAGCAAATGTGGTGCCCTCCAGACTGTAAGCCCCAGTCACCAAACCAATGGTTAGGGACGAGGGGAGCAGCACAGGTTGTAGTCTGGGCTAGCCCTGTTATAACAAGTAATTGCATATCATTTGCCACATTGGGCTCTGCTGCTATGTTCAATAAAACAGAGGTGGCTGAAGCTGTTTTTAGTCACCCACCACCCTCTTCTCAAATCAGTCTCTCTTTCTACCTCTGATGTTCCACTTCTTCTGGTGTGATGCCCTTCTGACATGGACTTGGAGCGGGTCAGGAAAAAGGAAGGATGACTGTCGAACAATGACATCAAACCACTGAGTGTGTCTTCTATGGATGGGCAAATCTGACAGCTCTGGTTTCTCTGTTTCCCATTTTCCTAGTCTTATGTTTGGTTCTCCACATTTCCACTTCAGTTTGCTTTGTTTCCTGGTGAAGTGCTGGATTAGGTGCTGAAAGTGTGGGCCTGGCCTGGCCTTTGACACCTGAGATAGAGATATATTAGGACCCACCCTATTTTATTGATTGTAATCTATCTTAATTGTTTTAAATATTTTAAGAAAATGGCAACCTACCCTGGGACCTCAAAGTAAAGGGTGGGTATGCACACAACACTGCCATGGAACAGAAGGTTAGTTCTGGGTTGAGGAGTAGAATAGGCTCAGAAAGGCACCACATTGCAATCAGGGTCAGGCTTGAAGGGACTGTGTGTATTTATATCCATAATATATTAATGTGGAGGGTTGCATCCCCTCAGCCCCCTAGGAACATCTGTTTTTTTGCTCAAGGCAGTGGTGGGAACCCTCTGGCCCCTGGACCTAACTAGGCCAGTCATGCATTCCCATCTGGGCTGTGGGGCCATTTCAGCTAAAGGCCCGCCCATCTGTCCATCACCTGAAGTCATATGACACCAGGTGTGGGACTGGTAAAGCTTCAGCTTGGTGAAGCACCACATTCAAAAGGAAGAATCAGGAGCGCACTCAGTGCCAGATTCAAGCCAGAGCTGCAAAATGCACTTATGAGTGTACTCCAGTTCTTCCCCTGCAGCCACAGAAGGAAGTTACAGTCTCCTGACATCATATGATTGACCCCACCTAATTCTTAAAGTGAACCACCCTTTGACTAGATTCAGTTCCCCACTCTGGCTTAAAGCACGTGGCACAGGTGGGTCACTGTCCCCCTTTGTGCTTTGGAAAATGGGGAGCTGGCACGGCATCTTTGTCCTAGAATCTTAGGTGTGTGATCTGATGCCTGTAGCATCTTGAAGCTTACACAGTTTGCTATCTCCACATCTTGGGATCTGAGTTTAAAGCTGACCTTATAGCTATAACATCCAGGCCTAATTTTTGTTTTCCTTCATCACTGTACCTCTTGTTCTGTGTAACATCTTCCTGATGCAGAACTCAAGCGTTTTCCACTATTTTATGACATTCTGGCTGGTCCTAATGAAGGTATCAACCAATTATGGATTTTGTATGCTTTTTTTCTTACCAACCAACACCTTTGGCTTTTTTGTTTCCATGTGAAAGACTTGGGCATTTCTGATGGCTATTTCCTATTGATGATCCACTTGAAGGTTATCATACTTGTTGGTCACCAGATCAGGGCCTGGGTTGCTTCTGGGGCAGCATGAGAATCTTCACTGGTGGTTTTCCCTCCTCAGTTCAGTTTAGAAATGGCTCTCTTAAGCCAAACTTAGTTGAGTTGAGACTGACTTTTCTGAATACATTGCACCCTTCTTCCCCACTAGGTCTTACACGGATGTTCAAGCAGACAGGTAGGTTGGAAACCTTTTGTGAGAGATGCCTGTTGAAGGAATGGCCCCATATAACTTCATACACTCTGTATTTCATCCACTTACAGAATGGAACTACCGGTATACCCTAAATTTCTTAATAGCTCTTACTGCAAACTCCTTCTTGAGTTTCTGTAACATGATGAAATGTTTAACATGGCAGTGTCTGAATAAAAAGCTGAGCTTTGGCTTATTACAATAAGAGTAAGAAATAGGATCAAACAAGCAACATAAATTGTGTGTACGGTGGAATGTTGGGCCATTTTTGCTTATTTGTATCATTTTGCCTATAACTTCATATCTTCCCTAATGAGTATGTGCTTCAGGAGACAAATGAGAGTTTGAGTTTAGCCTCATCACAAGCAATGGTGGGTTTACCTGGATTCACTCAATGGGGCATATTTCTGAGTAGAAGTGCCTTTATTCACTGTGGGAAGGGCTACTGTGAGGGAACAACAGACACCCCCCTGCTTCCAAAGAACACACACTTAGCAAGCCAAGCCCAAAGCCCTGTCCTCTCTCCATACTATTCCAACTTTCAAAATATTTCCTTATTTCTTTTTCTCCTAATCCTTCCCTTTAGTTGGCAGCAACTGAGTCAGAGCCAACATTCAAGCTCTTGGTTCAGGGCTCAAGCTCAGTGTTAGTTGGCTGTTGCGTGTGTGAGCGACAGACCCACCCCCTACACACATACCTAACACCCCCCCCAAAAAAAACATAATACGTTTATTTCCCACATCTATAACTGGTAGTTGCAATCTGGCAAAAGCTTTACAACCAGAACGCAACCAACAGCAGATCCACTGATGCCTGGTTCCATAACTGCATCGCAGCACCAGACCAAACCTAGAAGTGTATCTTCCTTCTTGTGTAGTGGAGAAAATCCTGCATTTGGGGACATCGCAGGGGTCAGCACACCCAGAGTGCAGCGGATTAGCCTTGCCCTGGGAAAACCACCTTCATGATGATGCTATCTCCCCACTAGGGACTTCTTCCACCTTTCGAGCAGCAGTGTACGAGCCACTTGCACGGCTGATAGCAGGGTGAGATAGTGATGTTGGTTGCTGTGTTAGCTAGACATGGAAACTAAGTTGAGTGGAAATTAAGTTGAGCATAGTAGTGATTTAACAATGGCCCCAATTTCATTGGGGCAGGGGAAAGCGTGTGAAAGAAGCAGAACACATGTGTTTTCCTTATTTCTGCAGGAAACAGTGATAGAAGGGAGTGTCAGCGGGTTTTATGGGCTGCTTATGAAGGGTTATTAAAATGAGCAATATGACTCTAGTTCCAAAATACAACTAAGGCATAATGTGTGGCCCTGATGCAATGGAATGTGAGAACAGCAAACAACATGCATACACATGAACCACAGAGAGCTACAATGCAAAAAACAGATTTGGAAAATGTGAATTTTTGGCTGCTGTGCACATGAGCCCTACTAGGAGTGAAGTAACTTTCCTTCTTCCCTTCCTCTTGTTTTGTTCCGTCTTGTCTTTGTGGGTCCTCTAGTGGCCACTGATCAGTGTGCAGTAACTCAGAGGCCTCATATAGCCAAGAAGACTCTTATTCTGGATTGCAAGCCTTTGTTTCCCCATCTCTCAGAGGAACCAGGACACCCCCCCTTTGTATGTTTTCCCTCTTGCTAAAAGCTGGGCACCACTTTGTTAAGATCCCAGCAGAGGCCTTTGGAAACCATATGAGTGGCCCCATAGAAGCGACCACTCTCATAAGAGCCGACATACAGTAACTCCTGCTTCCATGATTTGGTCCTTCGCATGACATGTTCCCAGAGGAAGCATGCTACGCTTACAAGATATTGTGATAAAAGGCAGGATTTTGATCTGAAAGAAAATATTAAACTCAGCGTTGACAGAGACAACTGAAAGAAGCAGCAGGAATTGTTCTAACCTGATCAGAGCAATGGTTGGCACCCACCAGGAATGAAAGGTCCTATGTCAAGTTATCTATTTTTATTTATTTGTTGTAGGTATTTAAAGACTGCTTAATCACTAACATTTCTACAAACAGGATTGTGTTTGTTAATTGTTTAAAATGGTACAAATTAAATGACTACAAAATGACATTCATACAAAATACCTACAGTAAATGTGTGGTTGAAAAAGATCTGGTTTGTGGGAATGGAGGCAAAACTCACTTAGTTCAACCCAGGAAGAAGCAACAGAAAATGGAGCATTGTGAGAGAACCTGCCTTTTATGATTTATATGAAGCAGAAATTTAAAGTAGTGTTGTGAGCTTGGGAGGAGTAGGCTGTATGCCTGAGTCCTTTCTAATTCCTTGATCCAACATGGATTCAGTTGCTGGAATAGCAAGACAAGTTTCTTGTTTGCGAGTTGTGTGAGAGAGCTAGAAGCTAGAAGCAAACTATAGGCTATGCAGTGGAGAGACAGAGCCAAGCCTGTTTTCTGCTGTAATCCAAGGCTGTGGCTATGGAAGAAGGAAGACCATCTCGGGTGTTAATGCTATGAGCCCCTCCATTGTAGGCTCAGGTTGTATATATGTGTAAAAAACCATACATCATAATGTCAGCAGAGTCCCTGCTATCTGAGGAAACCAAACTCTGAGTAAGTGCCTGGAACCCCTTGAATCCTGCACCAATCAGAGATTGGGGGGGGCATGCAACACTAAAGTGGGATTCATGTTTCTGGGATGAGGATCTGTGAGCGAGGTGTGCTTGGGTCAAGATGGAGGGAGGAACAGCAGCATTCCTGGAGCAGTTCAGGTTGATGTTCCAGCAGCAAAGCCGACAAAATATGGAGCAGCTTGAGCAAATGATCCAGCAGCAAGGCCAGCTGCTTAACAAACTGGAGCAGCATAAAAGTCACTGACTGGACAAAATGGAGTTGCTGCAAGCTGAGAGGGCGAGAAGCCCCCTTGGGCAGAAAAGTATGGCTCCATGCAAGGTGAGAGCCCTGCCTGATGAGATGCTACAGGGGTTTGAAAGTGCCCCAGGAGCCCAGCTGCAAGGCACCCAGATGGAAGCAGTGACCAAAGAGTGTAGATGGGCGGCTGAGGGGCTGGAACTGCAAGGAACTGCAGTCGGCAGCTGAAGGCAAGGAGGAAGACGCCGTGGAGAAGGGCAATCCAATCCTGAGAGACAAAAGAATCCAAATAAGGAGAACAGGGACAGAGAAAGCAATTTTATTTTGTGAGAGAAGAGTCTAGATGCAAACAGCTGCGATACAAAATGAAACAAATGGTTAATAGTCTCTGGATGCACCCAGTCTACATGAGAAGCTCAGTGTGTGAAGAGGTTTGAGCCGATTGCTCCAGCTCAGACCACATGGCTCCCACCAGCCACTCCTGAGGTCCCCCAGAAATAATTTAGGAACTTTCACCACTTTGTAACTAAACCAGGTTTACTGCCTGTGCAACGTTTCTGACCAATATATGGAAAAGCACATGAATTTGACCTTTGATGAGTTTATAAGTAAACCAATTTTTAATTTAGCAAAGGTGGTCTTTTCCAATGCTGGGGGAAGAGGGAATTTCCCCAACAATGACATATTTTAAAGGTCTAGCAGCCTATGTTTCCACACTTTACTGCATATTTTGTGATTTTAAATCTCTGTTGCAGTTTTCTCACTTTGTACTTGCCCCAAACTTGGATATTGGCATCCAGGAATTCTCCTTTTACAGACATATATTTTTGAACCAACACAAATGAAGCCATTTTGCTTAAAAATATGGATGAAATTAAACTCTCTTTCATGTTGTGTGTGTGTAGGCTGTACATTGCTGGACAGTTCTGAAGGAAAGGCAAAGCAGCCTTCTATTGCTCTAGAATTATTGCATCAGTCAAGGGATTGGACAAGATGACCTGGAAGGGCCCCTCATCCTCTAGGAGTCTACAGCCTCTTCTGTACTTCATGTGCTTTTCATGTGCGGCACTAATGCTTGAGTAAGGGGAAACAGGATGGTGCCCCTACCCCTGGTGACATCTGTGCCTCTCTGACTTCAGCATGTTGTTTAAGCAAAGTTCCGGATATTTGGTCTCTATCTGGCATCCTAAGAGATGTTTGGCAGTTGATATACTGATAAGCTGGCATGCAATAGTATTAGTTATTTGCATGTATTTGATAAGTGGCAAAATGAAATGGGATTTGATATCAGACTGTTTCTGTGAGTTCAGATTGTGAGACAATCAAGAGATTCTGAAAGAAGCACTAAGAGAAAAGATGCATTATAATGTAAATATTAATATTTAATTTATATTAAAATGTTTAATATTTGAGTAGCAAGATGATTTTTGGGGCATATTTCAAATATTTGTTTCAGCTGTAAAACACCTATGCACAATGAAATTTCTAATCGATGTGAGAGAGATCAAATAATAGCATAATACTGAAAAAGTAAACCGACTGCAGGACAGTTTCAAAAAGGCTTGAATATCAGGTTTGTAGTCTCAGTGGAATGCAAAAGGTTCTTTTGGTAGTTCAGTTGTCTTTCTTCTCTAATTGATTTTATTGTTTGCTTTTTCTTCTGCTTCCCTTCTGACCATTGTGTTTGTATGAAGGCCGACAGCTTTCTTGGTCATCTTTATCTATCTGTGCTGCAACCTGTCCCGCTTCACAAGGTACAAGGAACATCATCCCCACATTTGTGATATATTTGTGTCTCTGTTATGTTATGTGTATAAATGAATAGGTGAGAGAGAGAATGTGAGGGCCTGCCTCTCAATGCACTTGTCTGCTGGGCCTCGTTGCTGATGGCTCAGATACGGAGACGAGTGCGCCATAATGGTTGGGGGGGGGATACCATGGCAATGGCTAGTCTAGGGAGGTGCTCTTTGGTGCATGACTTCTGCAAGTGTCAGAGAGAGAGAGGAGGAAAGGCTAGGAGATCGCAGTAGCTGTGTGCCCTTGAACAAGGAGCAAGAGTGAGAGCAAGGAGGAGCGACCAGCCGAGTGAGAAAGTGTGAATGTGAACAACAACAACAACAACAACAACAACAACAACAATTTATGCCACTGTGGGCGGCTTCCAGCAGAATATTAAAATACAATTATTCATCCAGTATTAAAAGTTTCCCTAAACAGGGCTGCCTCCAGATATCTTCGAAAAGTCCGAAAGTTGTTTATTACTTTGACATCTGATAGGAGGGCGTTCCACAGGGCGGGCGCCACTACCGAGAAGGCCCTCTGCCTGGTTCCCTGGATAAGAGTGTGAGACTGACGTTAAAAGAAATTTGGGGCTTGGCTAGCGACTTCAGAGCAAGAAGGGTTAAAACAAAGTTGGACCATAGCCTGTAGCAGGGGAGACTGCAAGAGCAGGGTAATTAAGAAGGTGACAGGGAGGTTTTGTTTGCTTAACAAAGTGTCAGGAGCAAAATGCCAGGATTGTATTTGGGTTTAAGAAGAAGCCCAGTAAGCAAAGGAATAGGAACCTACCAGGCTTACCCTGAACTAAGGGAATGAGTTGGATTCTGGGTGCTTAACCTTGTAAATCAATAATAATGGAGTTTTCAACCATTGCCTTTTTTAGTTTCTGCAACAAATCTAGGGGTGAAAGACATCCCCATAAATGGACCTTATTTTAGGTTATGTGCACACTACTGGCTTAAAATGCAGTCGTCATTCTATTTTTTCCCATTCAGATCAAAGCTGGTTTGGAGAAAAAAATCATTTAAAACACAGTGTTTCTTAAAAACCAAATGGATTAGTGTTTTTGGATTTAGCAGCCTCCTAAAATGCAATATGTCAGCCATCAATAAATCAGTAAAAGAACAAAGAACCAGCAGTGGCAAATATAGCAGTATAGCTCATCACCACAAAAAGTTGATTAAAATGCAGATATACAAAACCTGAGAAAATGTAAAGTCTCTTCATGGGGTGGAAAAAGGGTAGACAACCTTGGTAGGGAAATCTAGAGAAGGGCCTCTTATCTTACTTACCGTAATTTATGAATCACTTTCCATAAAACATCTCCAGTTCCACCTGGTCCTAATCTGTTAAGGTCTTCAAAGGTCAGAACCAGAACCTGGGAATGGCTTGGAAGCCAGTGCAGATGATAACAGGCACTGATTACTGTTAAAGACCCTGCGGCCCTTTTCTGGAGTAGCTGAAGTTTCCAAACTGCTTTCAAAGGAGATTGCTGGAGTATGGGTAAATAAGGCTATCTTTATCCAGGTACTGTTGAAGTTGGCACACCAGCTAAAGCCTCATCACTTTCCATGGGAAATAGTTTTTTATGAGCTTAGCCACTTCCATTGAAAACAAAGGGCTATCCGGTGCCTCAGTTTGGATTGAGCAATGTGTCATAAATATGCCAGTTTCTGGGACGTGATGGGATTTTGTTGAAATTATCTCAGTACAAGTCAATATCAATACATATGTCAGGGACTGGACTGAAGGGGACGAGATGGAGGAGGAATGGTGGAGATCCCTGTTTAGGGTAGTTTTTAATGACTGATGTTTACTGTAAATGTATTTTTAATCTCTGGAAGCTGCCCAGAGTAGCTGGAGAAACCCTGCCAGATGGGCAGGGTACAAATTAATTAATTATTATTATTATTATTATTATTATTATTATTATTATACAACACAAACACACCGTTCTCCTGACGCTGCAGGAGAAGAGGAATGCAGCATTGATTTACAGCAGGGGTTTGAGGACAGATGAGCAGAAGAGTTGGGAAGTGTTAGGAGAAGGGGAAGGTGAGGCAGAGCCAGGAGAGACAGAGCAGCCCGCTGACACGTTGTCACTGGAGAGTATTTCTGACCCCCCCTTCTCCTAGAACTCGGCGTTTGTTAAGAACAGAGGACTCGGCGACAGATGGCCACGAGTGGACATCGTAAAGGGAAATGCTGTTGCTAGGAAGGAGGGAGGAGGAGCTCAGTTGGAGCAACACCATTGTTGGGGCATACGGCATTCTTTTGTCTCTCACTATTATGAATGAATATACTCAATCAAAAGGACTCTACCTTGTTTTTCTCTGCTTCTTGCTGCCACTGGGGGAGGGATAGAATTCCTGAGCCTGACAGTATAGCAGAGCTACTGGTCTTGCCAAACTTAACATTGAACCTTGTGGTTTTTATTGATTGTAAACGCTTGGTAATTTTTTAAGCTGTACTGTACACACCTTGCCTGTTTCTGTGGCATAATGGAAACTATGCATGGGCTTACACAATTACTGGACCATTTTGTTTTTTATTTATTCATTACAAAGATTTATATACTGCTCTTTAGTTTGGAGATTTCTATAATGACTAACAATTAATAATATAAATAGCGACATTAGTAAGTTAAGATCAGGAGCATCAGCCTGTTCTTTCAATACAACAGGTACAACTCTAGCATTACAATAATTCTAAAACAGTTAAAACTCAGGAAAATAAAAACATGTTCAACTGACAGACCTCTCCAAGGAGAGTGTTCCACAGCTGGGGCAGTGCCACAGAAGTCTCTCCCACCCACCTCACTTCTAAAGGTAGGGAGGACTTAGAGAAGGGCCTCCCAGGATGATCTTAGTGACAAATCACATCATGGCGAGCTCACTGGGAGCAATAGCTCCTCCTCCTCTAAGCTCCCTTTGCCACCTGAGTTCATAAATTGCAAAGAATGCTGTGTGCTTAAAGGTAAAGGTAAAGGGACCCCTGACCGTTAAGTCCAGTCGCGGACGACTCTGGGATTGCGGTGCTCATCTCGCTTTATTGGCCGAGGGAGCCGGCGTACAGCTTCCGGGTCATGTGGCCAGCATGACTAAGCCACTTCTGGAGAACCAGAGCAGCGCACGGAAACGCCGTTTACCTTCCCACCAGAGCGGTACCTATTTATATAATAAAATTTATTGGGGTTTTTTACAGTTTTTTAAGCACATTACATTTGGGTTAAATTTTCATACTTCCCCCCTCTCACCATGGGAAGCCCAAATCTATCCCCCCTCTCACAGAGGTGTACCCATTCATTATATTTTTAACCTTAATAATAATATGTCTTTACATTGCTTAGGCCTGGCCCCATTTTACAGGCCAGGCAATTCTAATTTCCTCTATTTCTTAATTCCCTTGACTTCCTCACTTTCCTCACTGTTGATTTCATAATTTCATAATCTATCTTCTTATCAGGTTCATACATCCTCTTTTAAATCATTTTCAAATATAACCATTTCTTTGAATCTAAATTCATACCTCAGCATTTATATACTTTTACAATTCCCCTAAATTCCTCTCCTTTATTCCCCCCTTTCTCCCCACCAATCTCCAAGTAATTAACCATATTTAAAAAAAGGGGGGGAAAGCCATTTTCATTTAAAAAAATTAATAATCCTTATACATCACACATGCCATTAGCCATGTCCATATATTCATTGTCTTTAAGACCCGAGAGATATCCTTTTCCGAAATAAGATAAAGTCTTTCTTCACCCCACCCCCGCTCGTTCCAAGCTCCAACTCCACCAGTTCTCTTGCCTCGCTGGGTCTTCTTGCTCCCCTCTTTGCAGCTCCATCCACATTGTCTTTCCAGTGTTGTTTCTTCTTTTTGGGGTTTTCTTGCTTGGTTTCTGCTTCTTTTTCCTTCCTTTAATGACTCCAAATGTTTTACGCCGGATGTTTTTTTTCCTGCAAAGAGTTCCTTTTACTCCTTTTTTTCCCTCCTCATTGTCATTGATGGGGTTTTCCCCCTCCTCCTCTTTCCTTTCATCCAGTTCAACTGGAATGATGTCATCGTTGTTTTGACCACTTCTTATCACCTTTCTCCATTCAGCTCTTATTTCCTGTATTAGGGCTAGTGCTCTTCCCAAGTCTGAGCCTCTCATGGCTTCCGCCATGTTCAAGGACACAGCTTTCCACGATCAACAATAGTTCAAATTTATAATCCACATTCCAAGTTCGATTTCAATGTCTAATAAATTTGCAGCTTTTTTTCTCCTAAGTTCCCCCAGAGCCAGGGGGGAAGGGACATTGGTACACTGTAGCAAAAGTTTTCTTCCTTTTTCATTTATTTTCTGTTTGCTTTGGCAACAAATTCCACTGATTGTATCTCCACAACAGCAAGGGCTGACCTCCGTTTTTAGAACCCTATGCTGCCCGATAATTACGTCAAAATAGCTTTTTACTCACTTTTCCAACGTCCGAATTGCTTTTTTCTTGGAGGAATCAAAGCGCTCAAAGCGGCCGATCACGCAGCTTGGCCCAGCAGGGGTTCTGGATCCGATGAGCTCCGCCTCCCTCGCTCTCTCTTGGCAGCCCTTGCTGGGGTCTACCGGGGAGCAGGGCAGGCGTTGTTGAGCTCTGCCGGGTCACTAGGTCCCGGGACGCTCGACCCGGGATTTTTGGGGCCGCTGCGCTGTCGCGGTCTCCCCTTTTCCCTGTCGGGTCGGGGAATGTCAGAGCGATATGTCCCCCCGACTGATCGCTCCGGCGCCTCGACCGGAAGTCAGAGCGGTACCTATTTATCTACTTGTACTTTCACGTGCTTTCGATGGCAGGAGCAGGAACCAAACAATGGGAGCTCACCCCGTTGCGGGGATTTGAACCACAGAGCCACCCACCTGCTTAGGGGGCAACAAAAACAAGACAAATTCATTAGGAATTGATTTGACTTCATAAGATACACCAGGGATGGCCAACTCCCATGAGACTGCGATCTACTCACAGAGTTAAAAAAGTGGCAGTGATCTACCCCCTTTTTGGGGGTTCGGGTCAAAGTTGTTGAGTTTTTTTCAGGAAGGAGGTGAAATGTTGAGCTTTTTTTAGGGGAGCCACAGTTGTTCAGCTTTTTTGGGGGGAGCCAATGATCTACCAGTGATCTACCGCAGATGTCCAGTGATCTACCGGTAGATCACGATCTACCTGTTTAAAAAGGAACACCAGCAGACTTTACCCCCACTCATCTCCTCTATGTGAGAATTTGGAATTCTTAAATCTTTCACTTTGCACTTTGCTCCTTGCTGGCCCTCTTTCCCTCTGATTACCGTGTTTCTCCAAAAATAAGACATACCTAAAAAATAAGACGTAGCAGGGTTTTCAAGAGGGTAGAAAATATAAGCCGTACCCCGAAAGTAAGACGTGGTGGTACCTGGTAAGGTGGGCGCATTTCCGGAGGGCACAAAGGAAGAGGAAGAGGCTGGCACCCGGAAACGGATGCCGACGTTGCTGCAGCCCCACCTGAACACCTACAGGTACGGTAGCAGTGCGCCACGTGGAGCCGAGCCGGCAGGACCCAGCAACAGCCGCAGCGTGCACTGCTTTACAGGTAAGCCCCGATCCCTCGGGACTCAGCTTGCTCTGAAGAGCTGTGCGCTGCGGGTCCGGCTCAGCCCGATCGGGCTGAGCTGGACCCGCAGCGCGCGGGGAGCCAAAGCACGCGGCTCTTCAAAGCAAGCCCCGATCGGGCTGAGGCAGAGCTTGCTCTGAAGAGCTGCAGCGCACGGCCTCCCAGAGCCCTCCCTCGTCTCCACCGCTGCTTCCTTCCTGGCTTTCCTGCGACCCTCTCTTCTCCCTGCATTGCAGGGCATTGGAATGGATGACCCTCAGGGTCTCTTCCAACTCTACGATTCTATGATTCTACCGTATGAGCTACAGTGGAACCTCTACTCATGACCACAACCCATTCCAGAGGCCAGTCCTTATGGCGAAACAGGTCGCTGGTAGAAGCGCCATTGTGTGCAGGCATATTCGGTGGCTTTCTCCCCCTGGACAGCTGTGGGGTAGCGCTGGGCGCCCTCCCCAGATCCCCCTCTTCTCCAGCAGGTGGATCTGGGTCTTTGACAGCCTCCCAGAGCCCTTGCCTTTCCCTGTGCGCCTGCACTTCCTCTTCCCCTCCAGCTGGTGGTTCTGGGTCCCTGGCAGCCTCCCAGAGCCCTCCCTTGTCTCCACTGCTGCTTCCTTCCTGGCTTTCCTTTACGGTATGCATGGTTGATGCAAGCTGTACCGGTAATTGCATGCACGAAAGCAAAAGTCTGCTGTTTTACTCATCACTGTGGGTCTCTCTCCCCCAGCACCAACCAGCAACAACCCCCAGACAAGATGAGTTCAAAAAGAAAGAGTTATTCTGTTGAGTATAAGAAAGGAATTGTGGAGGACTCCCAGGGCAAGAATCTTACGGCTTTCTGCAAGGAGAAGAAGTTGGATCTCCGAATGGTCCAAAAATGGCGGGCAGAACATGATAACCTCAGTCTACAGGTGGTCATGGGAAATTCTAAGAAGCGCAAGTGTGGTTCTGGTCGGCAACCTTTACTTCCTGACCTGGAAGACATGATCAGTGAATGGATCGCTGACAGGAGAGCAAGGGCTTTGGTTGTGCGCAGGGCTGATATTCAAGCATTTGCCCTTGAAATGGCACCACGATTGGAAATATCCCCAGATTTCAAAGCATCAAACCGCTGGCTGGATGCCTTCCTTCAGCGATATGACCTGTCTCTCAGAAAATCAACAACACTGTTTAAGTTGGAAGATGCTGAAGTTGTTAAGCGAGCACTTGCATTCAAGTCCTTTGTTGATGGCATCGACTTTTCTAAATACCAACCTTGCAACATGATTGCTATGGATGAAACTGCAGTGTTTATGGGTCAAGGAGCACAAACGACAATTGAACAGAGGGGTGCCTCCTCAATCTACGTTCCCTCCACTGGTCACGAGAGTAATCGAGTCACCTGTATTTTGGCAATTCGTATGGATGGAAAGAAAGCCACACCTGTTATCATCACTAAGGGCAAGAAAGAGAAGATTGACCGTGTTTCCGGCATTTTTGTTCTTGAATCCGAAAAAGCCTGGTGCACACAATCAGTTATAAGGAGGTGGCTTGATTTAATGCTGCCACTTGTTATGCGAGGTGGCCAGAGAGGTCTGCTGGTCTGGGATTCAGCCAGCACTCACCGTGCTAAAGACATGAAGAAGTTCCTTGCAGAGAGAAGAATAGATCAAGTAATGATTCCTGCAGGAATGACTTCCTATCTGCAAACTCTGGATATTGCAATAAACAAGCCATTCAAAGACAATTTGCGTATGGAAATTAATGACTACATTGAAAATAGAATGACAAGAAATCAGCGTGGAAACTTTGTGAAACCTAACCTGCAAGAGGTCGTGAATTGGGTGAAGAATTCATGGGATAAAATCACTGACAGTGTTGTTGCTAAAGCAATCCGAGCAGGTTACCTGGATAAGAGCTGCTCATTTACTGAGACCTGTATTGCCCGACATGAAAGATTGGGGCCAATGGTTCTAAAGGAAATGGAGTCGCAAGAAATTGAGGATGGAATTCCGGGTTTGGAGAGTTATGACGATGTTCCAGAAGAAGACGACTTAATTATAATTGAATAAATGTAAATTGTTGTACCATACTTAATAAAAAATAAGACATCCCCCGAAAATAAGCCATGGTGTGTTTTTTGGAGGGAAAATAAATATAAGACGGTGTCTTATTTTTGGAGAAACACGGTATACTTACTTATAAAGCATGTTCTACTTTTTCTTTGGTCTTGTTGAGAAGATGGAAAGCGGCAGGTGATTTAATGTTCTTGAAATTGAATCACACTTTCTATAAGTGTCCCCAGTGAAATGTCAACAATCTGTGGTTATTTGTTATTAGCATTGATTCTAGTTTACTTACATATGTTACAATAATAATAATAATAATAATAATAATAATAATAATATATTTAATCAAAGAATGCAAAGTTGGGAAGATCTGTCTTCCTTCGGGAGGAGCATCTGCACAAAAGCACAATCTTGGCATTTTATAGACATGGGAGCAATTTCCAAGCAAAGCTGATGGAGTGTCCAGCCCCATTGCCCTGGTAATTCCCTCCTCTCCTGAGAGCCTTTTTGAGACTTGCCTGATGGGAGAACAAGAGGATTCTTTTCAGGCAGGCTTAACTATTGACTGCCCTTGATTATTTGTAGGGAGGATTAACTCAGAAGGTGAAGAATACCAACCCACGCACCAAATTAATCCTGATTTACCCTTTTATACATAAAGTCCAATAAGTGGGGGGTGGGACTACTGCACCAAACAAACAAACAAAAACGTGTTGTCAGCGACCTATTTGTGATATCTGATTGACCCATTTACAATAATTAGCCCTGTCTGGAAGCATGCACAGCCTATGCAGAGGTCCTGAAAGCAGCTCTGCCTCACAGGACTTTTTTTTTTTTAATGTTCTCAAATCAGAGGCTTGGAGAAGGTGGAAAGAGAAACTCGCAATTAACCTCAGCTGCTTTGCTGTACTGTAGGTGCTGGTGACTTGTGGAAGTCACCTCCCTCATCCAGGGAGATGTAGCAGCAGAGGCCTCAG
This sequence comes from Darevskia armeniaca, assembly GCA_034641395.1. NCBI lineage: Eukaryota > Metazoa > Chordata > Lepidosauria > Squamata > Lacertidae > Darevskia > Darevskia armeniaca. Next base: position 114,318 of record JAWWNF010000102.1, on the reverse strand, counting down.
AGATTTCCTGCTCCCAACTGACAGCTGCTTCCAGAGTCCCCAGTTTAGGGGGAAACTCCTCTCCCACACAGTTCAAAGTTGCAAAGTGTGTGTTGTCTCTGGATGCATGACAAAACTAAACACTACTATCTACTATGTACAGTTCTTCTGGTCCTCGAATTAAAGAGATATATGTAGAGAGAGATCTGCCAACACTATCACCATGCAGTCTAATGCTGCCATGTAAAACCCACAGTCTCTTCCCCTGACTCTCACAGATCCAGACCCTGACAGCAAACAGGGCAGCATCAGGACAGGACATGAACTTACAAGGACATAATGAAAGCCATGCCCTAAAGACTACATTTCTGAACCAATGGGATGATGACTGACTCAGCAAGTTATACACTTAACCTTGCTGGTGTTGCTGTGGTAACCCAGTGCACCTGGCACCCAGATGTGGGCGATGTGCTCCTCAGTACACGAGTACTGTGTAATTTAACCCACTGTTCACAACAATAGCCTATGGTGTTATGCATGCTTACTTTTAAGCACCGCTGAAAGTATGGCTTACATCTGAGTAAACAAATATAGGCTTGCACTCTTCATTAAATACATAAAAATATGCCTAGCAATCCATGTAATAGGTGATCCTGATCATCCTTAGATGTGAGAACCACTGAAGTGAACTTTGTAGCCCTCACTTACCCAGTAACTTACTACTTACTTGGTTACTTAAATACATAGTACCGGTAAATTTTGATTTTCCGCATATGTAACAGGGTCAAATATAGATTTGTTATAATTTCTTGGTCCTGAAATGGTATTATCTGAAACACAACTGTAGCTTTAAGATGGTTAAACTTGGTTTTCTAAGTGAAAAGTATGCACTGAAAACTGCAGTGCTGGACTTTGTTTTTAGCTTTAAAGATGGCTTACACACAGTGTGACAAAATGCCTCAAAAGCGCAGAGCCGCTTCATAATCTCTGCCACTCATGCTTTGCAAAATGCAATTTTGTACACATAGACTGCTTGTCATAACAATGGACGCATCACCGATATTTATAGAAATATTCTTGTTGTCATTTCTTCACCATGTTCATATTATCCTTTAAAAAAGAAAATTGTGTGTGCAGATTGTGAGCTCACTGGAACTGCTGTGCTGCTCTTTGGCTTTCAGGGTCAACCTCCCTTTCAACGCTGCTTAGAAATGAATAAGCAGTCTTTGCAGGTCCAAAACCAAAGCCCAAGGACTTTTACCTGTAAAGAGTTGCCTTGAGGAAGGAGAGCCTAATAAAGATTAAAAGCAGTGCTTTTAAAAGGCACTGACTGAAAGGCAACAGCTGCAGTATAAATGGAGCAACTTGTGTAACCTTGCTGTTCTGTCCCTTTAACATATTGCATCTTCACATTCTTTGTTTAGTAAAAAAGCGTTTGGAAGGGAACAGTGGTGAAATGTCAAGGGCCAACAGTTTCACAGAAGACATGGACCTCATCTCTGAAGAGGCACCTTTGCCTGCTGTGTCTGATGTGTCACAGTAAGTGCAATAATTATGAGTGTTTCTTAGAAACACATGGCATTTGCAGATGTTAAACAATCACTTGTGCAGAGTTGGATGCCAGTCAATTTGGCCAAATATTGTTTGTTGGACAGTAAATTGATTCTGTGTTATTTGGCTCCAGTTGATTCTGTGAATGCAATTAATGTGCAGTCCTTTGTTATGTAAATAGCAGCCCTGGGGAAGTCTGAGCAGCTTTAGCACCATGACGGGTAAAGAGGAAACACATAACCCTTTCTCTCTCTCTTCTGGGGTCTGAACAGAAAAGCCACTTCTCCAATGTGCATTTCAAGCACACCAGTGGAGATTTCCTTTCAAGTTTGAATAACTGCATGACAGAGAAATGCACAGTCATTGTCTTAGAGCATGTAATATCACATCTTGGGCCCTTAGTGCTTTTGAAATTTCTTGGAATTAAGTGACTACAAAAATGGAGAATTTTGGGGGGGTCTTTTATAGCCCTAGAATGTGGATATTGTTGTATTCACAACTGTGAAAAAATATACAGTGCCTTTGTTACTGTGAAGGAGAGGACATACCTGTATATAAACTAACTTTTAAAAATTGAGACAAATAAACAACTTACACTTCCTTGTGCAATTGCATCTGTAGTGCCTTGCAACTTGATGTTTGTGATAGAATTGGCATAATACCTTGTTGATCAACCAAGGTGTTTTCTGCAGGATGGATGTTAACTCTAACTGTTATTTGAATAAGGTTTATATAGCAGTGTCTTGTGGGCAAAGGATTCAGTACGTTCCCTTTTGGTCTGTATGGCCTATTTTATTTTGTTTTTGTATAATATGTTGAACTATTATGGTGGATTTGTATTATATTTTTTTAAAAATATTAGTGTTATAGTATGCTGATTGAAATGTTAGCTTTTTTGTGAATATGATTCCATGTAAGGAGCTGGTTTTAATATTTAAAACTCTGGGACCTGCACGCCTCCAATACTACCTTTCACTTTGTGTGCCTCTTTAGACCTTTTCCTGGAGCCCTGTTTTGTGTACTTCCACTGTGTTGTCAGCATGGCTTTAGTGAGAAGTGGACCATCTTTGCAGCAATCCTGGGGCAATGGAATGCTCCCCCAGAGGAGGGTTAATAAATTACATCTTTACAGGGTTGGAAGAGATTGAGTGCATGCAGCTTTCATGAAACAGAAGTTGCCCTTTGAAAAAGGCTTTTCATGCTTTTAATATTCATCGTCAAAAATTTGGTTGTGGTGCCTAAGTACCCTTCAGAGAAATTGATTGAGAAATTAAAAAAATAGAGACACTTAGTGTGTTGTGAGCTTACATATTCTGCCAGAAATTTAAACCTCAGGATCAAAATTTCAGAGTCAGTGAATGGTTTAATAAGACATGGCATCTGGCCATAATGGCAAAACTAGCTGAAGTCTTACATCTTTATTATGGAAGACAAAGACAAGAATACTTTGAGAAGCTTTGGACTCCACTTATTTTATATATGGATCAGAAATTCAATACAGACATTTTCATATAAAGGCTTTTTCATTGCTACCATAATATATGCATGAGTATTGTTACAATGATTATATATATGTATTTTTAAAATTTCTTTTCTTTCATAAAATTTATACACGACTTGATTGTTAAATAACTTCAAAGTTGTCTACAAAAAGAATAAAACAATGAAATTATCAATAAAAATATTCAAAAGTACCGGTACTTAAAATCAGCAATAAGCTAAAAACCAGATTAAAACACATGGTAATATTATGTTCTTGGCAAGCACCACAATGAACACAGTGAAGGCGCCTGCTTGATGTCAATAGGCAGGGAGTTCCAAAGTGTAAGTGCTGCCACGTTAAAAGATTTATTTCTTACAGATGCAGAATTGGGGTTACATAGCACCTGTAATGGTGCCAAGACCTCACAAAGCAACATGTAGAAAAAGAATGATGCAAGATATATTAGGCACATGAGATAGGTGAAGGATTACTATGAGAAAGCTTTTCTAAATCACACATCTGACCACTCTTAAGGAAAGCACCAGGGAACAGAGAGGTTTTCAAAGCAGCCTTGAATGTCTGCACCGAAGGAACCAGGTGTAAATGAGTCATGCGGATCAAGTAAATTGTTTCTGTAAGTTTTGTACCTAAGCATGTAAATGACTACATTTTATCTGATAAATGGTAAATATTTTTATTTTGTTTGTTTATAGTTGAAATACTAATGCTAAGTCACAGTGAACTATTTCTCATCACATATTTTAAAGTGCTGGACTCTTTGCTGTACTAAAACATGGCATGGAAAAGTTTGGAAGTAAGGTTTTATTCAATCTTAAGAGTACAAGCATAATTGTCATTTTGTGAGCTTGTCCAAATGCATACGCTTACTTTCATATATTGAGTTTGGTGCTGATATATAAATAGCAGCAACAAAAAATCCTGTGGTGCCTTAAACACCAACAAATGCATTATGTCATAAGTAAGAGGGGACATGATAGAGGTGTATTAAATTATGGTGCATAAAATAATAATACTAGAATTCGGGCATATACAGTGAAGCTGAATAATGGAAGAGTCAGGATTGACAAAAATAGTTATTAAAACAGTGCATAGATTTGTTATAGTTTTGTTATAGATTTGTTATAGATTTGTTCCAACGAGAGGCAGTGGTAGCTGCGAACTTGGATGGCTTTGAAAAAGGATTAGAAATGTTCACTGATCAGCTGTCACTAACCACAGCAGTTATATTACACTTCAGAGACGGTATGCCTCTGAATACCACTTCCTGGGAATTGCAGGTGGGGAGAATGTTTTTGCACTCCTGCTCCGTCTGTGCACTGCCCACAGGCAGTGGGCACAGTGCAAAGGTTGGCCTTTGTGAGAAGAGGAATCCTTTGGCGCGATCAAGCACAGCTCTTCCTGTATTCTTAAGCGTCTAAGGAAGTGGACTTCAGGCTTATGTCATAATAAGCATGTTAGTCTTGAAGGTGCTACAAGACTCTTTGTTGTTTTTGCTGCAACAGACTAGCATTGCCAAATACAGAACTCTTCATGCCAGCAGTGGGTAGAAAAAGAGGTGCCAGAATGGCTATGGGGTTCACCTGAAGGTGCCAGAGCCGAGTTCCATTGGGTTCCGGCTGAAAAAAAGCCCTGGAACAAGGGTGAGAGGGAATCAATGAATGTGTGACATGCTGCGTTCTAGCCATGCAAAAGTCTCTCCTCCTTACACAAATACATACATGTGCGTGTACACACCCACCTATCCTGGGAAATAAAAATAATTTTCACAGTTCAGGGACATTTCAGCCAGGCAAAAATACTTAAGGGGTCAGTAAGGGACATGGCTCGAGGATGGGGCATATCAAGGGTCAGAAGCTCCCAGGGCTGAGGTTACCATTCCCTGCAATAATCCCTATAATGATGTAGGTTTGACTGATTGAGACCAGCAGAATGCCATCCACTGAGTTTTGCAGTTACAGGTAGGTAGCCGTGTTGGTCTGCCGTAGTCAAAACAAAATAAAAAATAAAAAAATTCCTTCCAGTAGCACCTTAGAGACCAACTAAGTTTGGTCTTGGTATGAGCTTTCGTGTGCATGCACACTTCTTCAGATACATTGAACAGATACAGCCACCCAATCTTAAACAACTCCTCACCCACAATAATACTACAACCAGACTTAACACGGACACTGGCACCAGAGCCTGCAATAAACCCAGATGCCAACTTTGCTGCCACATACACCCGGACAACACCATTACTGGCCCCAACAACATCAAACATACCATCTCAGGACTATTTAATTGCTCATCGTCTAACATTGCGTATTCCATCAAATGCCAACAGTGCCCTTCAGCTCTCTACATTGGACAAACAGGCCAAACCCTGTGCCAAATGATAAACGGACACAATTCTGACATCAGGAATCACAAGACAGAGAAACCAGTAGGAGAACACTTCCACCTCCCAGGACATTCTATACAAGATCTCAAAGTAGCTGTCTTATTACAAAGAAATTTCAGAAATAGACTGGAAAGAGAAGTTGCTGAATTGCAACTCATTACCAAACTTAAAACCATGGAGAGACCTGGTCTGAATAAAGACATTGGATTCTTATCTCATTATGCATGATAAAGCTATTTTTAACCTTCTCACCCCTTGCTTTTTCCTGTTAGACCAACTGCAGTCGTTAACAGTCGTCAACATATCTGAAGAAGTGTGCATGCACACGAAAGCTCACACCAAGAACAAACTTAGTTGGTCTCTAAGGTGCTACTGGAAGGAATTTATTTTTTATTTTGTTTTGACTATGGCAGACCAACATGGCTACCTACCTGTAGTCGTCAACAGGTTTACCACAGCTATCAGCCTATCACCTATTCCCACCACCCTTATGAGTAATACCCCTCCCACCCTCTCACTATATATAAGGGTCTGGTGACTTCTGTCTCAGTGTATCTGAAGATGTGTGCATGCACACGAAAGCTCATACCAAGAGCAAACTTAGTTGGTCTCTAAGGTGCTACTGGAAGGAATTTGTTTTTTATTGAGTTTTGCAGTTGAGTAAGGATTGAACCTGGGTCTGTTTACTGGAGTCAGATGTGCCCTTGAGTACCATATATTTCTAAAGGTACATTGGTTAGTAAACTGAGTATTGGCCTTTCTTTTATTTCTTTGAAGTGCTACTTGAAATAGCTGTTTTAACTGTGACTAATGTGCTGGTACTGCCAATTTTGCTTAACTTTTTATAACTAAACATATAGCACAGCCCATAACAAGCCATTTCTTTCTTTAAAAACAGATGTATAACCAGGTAAGCACGTCTTAATAATGTTTATTTAAACCTGCTTGTAGTGTGATAACAGCATGGTTGAGTTTTATGCTTGATACTGTACTTTTTGATGATGAATTGGGACTAGAGGATTCCACATCTGATAAAATCACAATTCCTGACCACTTCACATTATTATAACAACCACATTATTATAACCAACACCTAATCTGATATCTGGGTGAACTGTCCATTTCCCTGGAATACCTGTACTGCTGCTTTAGTTCACAGTGTGCCTGGTTGCCTAAGCCTTTAAAAAGGAAAAGGAAAAGGATATTGCAGCAAAAACCCTCAGGTGCCCATGCTGGGTGCGGACCTGTTTCCCATTGTGCCACAGCCTCCATCATCTGTTGCTGTTTCAATCTTTGGAAATAGGGCCTGAAATCAGCCCTAACAGTGACTCTAAGCAGGTGCTATATGGACAATATGTGGGTTTGGTTTCCCTTCTTTTGTTTTGTTATGTTATATTGGCAGGCATGAAACACACACAAAAAACTTGCATTAGCCTGCACAATAATAAATGTAGTTTTATTTAACCATATTTGTGGTGAAACAGAATTGAAATGAAAGTCACTTGAATCATAGTGCAGTATGCCATCTTTTTATTAGATGTGTCACTATGGAAAAGGTTTAAATGTGTTTCCTAGATGCATTGCATAAGGTAGTTTTTAAAGAAATAATAATAGGAAAATGTATAAGCAAGAGAAGAGATGCAGCTGAAATTAAAGCGACACAGCAGAGTTCCTTTGCTTTATGGCAACAAAAACAGAGGCCTATTGCTTATAAAAAATTACACTTGTTGGGCTAATGACACACTTGACACACATGATCTACAGTGGTACCTCGGTTTTCGAACAGCTTAGTTCTGTAACTTCTTGGAACCTGAACACTTCAAACCCGGAAATGAGTGTTCCGGTTTTCGAACTTTTTTCGGAAACGGAACGTGCTCCAATTTGTTTTTGGTTTTTTTGGTTTTTCCCCCCAAACCTTTTTCCAAACCTCAGCATCTTGGTACTTCTGCTCTTTTCCTATAATCTTATCCAATTCCTTTACTTTAACCTAATTTCAAACTCCTACTTTTGTACTTTTTACACCCTTGCCTCCCTCTGGTCTAGGAATTTTTAGCTAAATTTCCCCCTACTTAACTCCTAATTTAAACATATAATCATTTATGCCAGTAACCATATCCGAACATCAAAGTCCTTTAAGCCAGAAAGAAAATCAGATTCAAATATATCCTTTTCAGCCAACCCCCGCCCTCAGTCCAGCTCCAACAGTCAAAAACCGTGAGGCATTCTCTTTTCTTGCTCTGCAGCTTGATGTCCTTCATAACTTTGTCCTTATTCAAATCAAATCCTGAAGTTTGTGTTTCTTTCCCTTTCTTTTGCATTTTTCTGACCATCGTTTTCTTCTTCTTGACAAGTCCATCCATCTTCTTTTTCTTCTTCTTCTTCTTGACAAGTCCATCCTTTATAACCTCTATAAGCACCTCTCTGCAGGATAGTCCTTTTGCATCAGGTGTTAAGCCTCTCTTTTCTGTTATTTGTTGTAAATCCTTTGGCACAAAGTCTGTGGTGGGATTTGTTCCTTCCCCACATTCCACCAGTTCTGTTTCCTGTGGGACTGGCACATTGTTTTCCTTTTTCCAAAAGCTGTCCTGAACCATATTTGATGCTCTGAGAATCTGTTGCATTTCAAGCAGTATGTCTAGTACTTTTCTCAGGACGTCATCACTCAAATCTTCAGCCATTTTCAAGGTCAAAAAACAACTTTGTAGTCACAACAATCCGACATACTATAACCCAAAATCCATATTATACGTTTCTTGCTAAATTTCCCAAAACCTCAGGAAAAGGGGTAACTTTCTTTCCAATCAATGTTTGTAGCAATTATTTTCTCCCAAAAACTGTTACAGAAGTTTCCTTCTCAACTTTCACTTTGACAGTAGCCTTGGTAACAAAGTTCCACTGCTTCCTTTTGTTTCAACGACAAGGGACCGACCTCCGTTTTTTAAATCCCTTGCTTCTTCTAATTAAGTCCAAATTGTCATTTTACTCACGATTCCGGTGTTTCTAATCCTTATTTTGCGGAGAAATTAAGCACTCAAAGCAGTCGGCACACGCAGCTTCGCATGGCAAAGGCAGTCGATGGATCCACAGGGCTCCGTCTCAACCCCGCTCTCTCTCGGCAGCTCTTACTAGAGCTTACCGGGGAGCAAGGGAGACGTCTGGAGCCCCCACCGGATTGCCATGCCCCCGGGACGCTCTTCTGCGCTGGGGTCTGCAGCGCAGTTGCGGGTTCCCCTCCCCCTTACCGTGCCGGGGATCTCGGAGCGAGATTTTCCCCGACTGACTGCTCCGGCGCTTAACTGTAAGTTTTTTCCGGAACGTGCTCCAATTTGAGTGCACACTTCTGTTTTGAGCGAGCGGCTTGGCCCCAGCAGTGACTGCCGCCACTTCCTTCCCTTCCCTTTCCTCTGCTGGGATGGAAGCACCTCTTTCCTCGCTACAAAGTGGAGTTGGGCGGCTCCTCGGAATGGAAGTGACTCCGGAGCAGGGAGACTTCGAAGCTGGCGACTCTCCCCCAGCGTGCAGAGAGGTGGTGTTTGGGTGGGGGGAGTGTGTGGTGGGGAACTATACTGCACAGGTTGACCTTCCCGCCCCACGCCTTCCCTCCCTCCCCCCATCTCAAGCACGACCCCAAGCGAGGCAGCGCAGCCGCATTCCTGAGTGGGGCATCGGGGCGGTTGCACTGCGTGCAGCCTCCAGTCCACCCGGCTCAGCGTCCGGTGGCTAGGAGCGCAGCCAAGAGCATCTACCGCCGCCGCCTCTCCGCGCTCCGGTGCTGCTACCGGCTGCGTCCCGGTGCCACTGTGCCAGGGACACGCAGGCAACCTGTGGCTGCCGCTTTGTGATGCTGCTCGAAGTGGAGACAGGAGCCCTGGGACTCGCCCGGGGAAATAGGGAGTGTGGGCAGATGCCGGAAAACATTCAGGGGAGAAAGGGTGGGGCCGACTTGGGTGGGGCAAAAGAACTCTTGTCTCCCCCCTACTAAAACTCCCCCCTCCCGCCTCGTCCCTCCAAAGGAAATGGGTAGATCACTGCCAGTTTTTGATACTGGGTAGTAGATTGCAGCCTGGTTTATTGCTTTAATTTATGGATCAATGGTCTCATTAGATAGTAAAATTCATGTTGAATTGCTGTTTTAGGGGTTGATCCATTTTGCATTACTTTCTATGGGAAAGCACGCCTTGGTTTTGGAACGCTTTGGTTTTGGAACAGACTTCCGGAATGGATTAAGTTTAAGAACCAAGGTACCACTGTATATGGTAAGGTGTACATGTGAGCCAACTTTCAAGTGCATTCCTGCTCAAAATCAGTATTTTCCCTCCCCATGCTGCCAACAAGGACTTTTTCTTGATGTCTAGGAAACAGGCAGATGATGATGATGATGATGATGATGATTTCAATCTGCATTCATACTGTTACAAAAGTCAGGTGCCTGCCCCTCTCTCTGCTGAACAGTGGCAAGAACCCATGGGGTCTCAGGCACCCGCACAGGGTCTGTGTCCCTTTGAAGAATAGTAGACGTGGCGGAGACTGTCATAGCTTTAAGAAATATGGTTTATTCACCCATTTACACCTTCAGTCTGCATGGAGGGAGTCTACATCTAACGTCATGGTCATTTCAAGAGGCAGCAGTGCAGGCATCCTTCAGCCTGCCTGCCCAAGATGTATCTCAGCTCTTCTTCCTCCCAACAACCCGCCCGCCCCTTTTAAGTTTAAGCTGGAATTTTGCTATAAGAAGCTGATGATCTGAGCCACAGTCAGCTCTAGGCCTTGTTTTTGCTGACTGTATAGAGCAGGGGTGGCCAACTCCCAAGAGACTGCGATCTACTCACAGAGTTAAAAACAGGCAGTGATCTACCCCATTTTGTTGAGCTTTTTTTAGGGAGGAAAGCCCGTTTTTTAGGGGTTCAGGTCAAAGTTGTTGAGCTTATTTGATGGGAGTCAGTGATCTACCAGTGATCTACCACAGACGTCTAGTGATCTACCGGTAGATCACGGTCTACCTGTTGGATGTGCCTGGCCTAAAGCATGGTGATTCTAAAAATCCAGTGATTTGGATCATGATGATTCCGAAGTTGGAGATTTGCATCGTTGCGATTTTAAAATCAGCTATTCAAATCATGATGATTTTTAAAATCAGTTGTTTCAATCATGGTGGTTCTGAAATCATTGATTCAAATGGTGATTTTTAAAAATCAGTGATTTAATTCATGATGATTTTGAAATCAATGATCCGAATCATGACAATTTTAAAAATCTGTGATTCAAATCATGATGATTTGATTTTGAAATATCATGATTTGAATCATGGAATTTTTTTAGAATAATCATGATTTTAAAATCAGTGGCTTGATTCACTGTGATTTTAAAGTCACTATGATTTAAATCCCTGATTTTTAAAATTGTCAACTATTTAAATCATGATGATTTTTAGAATCAGTGGTTTCAATCACGATGGTTCTGAAATCATTGATTTGAATCATGGTGATTTTAAAAATCAGCCATCTATTTCATGATTTTGAAATCAATGATCCAAATCATGACAATTTTAAAAATCTGTGATTTAAATCATGATGATTTGATTTTGAAATATCATGATTTGAATCACAGATTTTCGAAAATCATCATGATTTCAAAATCAATGGCTTGAATCGCCATTGAATCACAATTGCCTGGTATAGAGCTTCTCCATCTTTGGCTGCAGATAATATAATCAATCTGATTTCAATGCTGCCCATCTGGTGATGTCCATGTGTAGAGTCGTCTCTTGTGTTGTTGGAAAAGAATGTTTGTGATGACCAGCTTGTTCTCTTGACAGAACTCTATTAGCCTTTAAAAAAAAAATTTATTAAGGTTTTTTTGCAAATTGTTTCAGAAACATACATTCAAGGACATGCATTGGTTAAACTTTCTTGGGCTCCCCCCCTCTCACTAGGAGGAGCCACTTTACAGTTCATTCCCCCCCTCTCACAGAGGTATACAATTCATTTTTGTTTAACCATACAGCCTTTCTATCTATCTGGTCTTGTCCCAATCCCTGGGTCAAGCTTTAGGGATTCTAATGTTGGTCTAGTTTGGGCTTCCCCGATCCCTTACATTGGTTACATCAATATATCTTATTACTCAGGTTTTCCCTCATCAATTAACACATATTTATTTATCTTATTTATCTAATATCTACATCTAATCATTATATTCATTTCATCTTATCTATTCACTTCTATTTCTGCTTTAGCCATTGTACCCTTCTGTTTATTTTCTAATAATTATCTTCCCCCTCTCCCCTTCCCCAGAAAAAAACACTGACTTGATATTCACCTTACATTGTTAAAATTCCACTTCATATTATAAGTCACAATTATTTTCCAATTCATATTGTACGTCACATGTGCCATATCCTTGAACATGCCTACTTAATCCACCGGGCTGAGAACATTAAAAAAGAGTTTTTACTCAATCACCCCTGTCCACGTCTTTCATCGGTCCAGACCCAGGAGCTGTCAGTTCTGGAGTGGATCCTCACTTCATCTGCTTTCTCCCGCAATTTCCTGCTTAACATCCAGTCTTTCCTTCCAAATGTAGCTGCAGTTCCAATTCTCTTGCCATTTTTATGTGACACTGTCCTTTGCGGTTGAGAAAATTTCCTGGGTCTTTTCCTCTTTATCCTTCTTCTTCCCACAGTCAGAGGTTTCTGCTTGTTATGTCTCTCATTCTGTTCTCTGTCCTTCACTTGACACTTAGGAATGCACTCCTGTAAATGGCTGCCCCTCCGGAAATGCTTGATGATTAGGTCTCTAAACACATCCAGTCTCTCATTGATTTCTCTCAGCACTTCCATACTCCAGGGTAGCTTTTTCAAAAAGTCACATATATTCCACAAAAGTTATTTTCCAACTTTCTTTAGATCTTCTTTAGCCAGGTTTCTCTCAGGGTTTGGGAGAGGGGGCTCTTTAAAAACTTGTAACAAAAGTTTCCCTCCGTTAGAATCTTTACTTTCGCTTCCGCAACAATGTCTCCTGTTTATATTTCCTCCCAACTGCTGGGATCGACTTCCATATTTGTAGCAGTGGCGGGGAAGGGACCTCCGTACTTTCTTCCCACACCTGTCCAAATTAAATCCAAATTCCCTTCCCTAGAACTCTATTAGCCTTTGCCCTGCTTCATTTTGAACTCCAAGGCCAAACTTGCCAGTTGTTCCTTTTATCTCTTGACTCCCTACTTTAGCATTCCAATCCCCTATAACGAGAAGAACATCCTTCCTTGGTGTCATTTCTATAAGGTGTTGTAAGTCTTCATAGAATTGGTCAATTTCAGTTTCTTCAGCACTGGTAGTTGGTGCATAAACTTGGATTACTGTGAAAGGTCTGCCTTGGATTTGTATCGAGATCATTCTATCATTTTTGAGATTGCATCCCAGTACAGCTTTCGCCACTCTTTTGTTGACTATGAGGGCCACTCCATTTCTTTTACGGGATTCTTGCCCACAGTAGTAGATATGATGGTCACCCGAACTTAATTCGCCCATTCCCGTCCATTTTAGTTCACTGATGCCCAGGATGTCAATGTTTATTCATGCCATCTCATTTTTTACCACATCCAGCTTACCAAGGTTCATGGTTCTTACATTCCAGGTTCCTATGCAATATTTTTCTTTACAGCATTGGACTTTCCTTTCGCTTCCAGGCATATCCGCAACTGAGCGTCCTTTCGGCTTTGGCCCAGCCGCTTCATCAGCTCTGAATCTACTTGTACTTGTCCTCTGCTCTTCCTCAGTAGCATGTTGGACACTCATCTTCCAGCGTCATATCTTTTATATGCCTGTTGTCTTTGTCCATGGAGTTTTCTTGGCATGGATACTGGAGTGGCTTGCCAGTTCCTCCTCCAGGTGGATCACGTTTAGTCAAAACTCTCCACTATGACCTGTCCATCTTGGGTGGCCCTGCACGGCATAGCTCATAGCTTCTCTGAGTTACTCAAGCCCCTTCGCCACGACAAGGCAGTGATCCATGAAAGAGCTTGTATTGTTAATGCTCCTCAATTGTTCTTTTGATAACCTTAGCTCAGCCAGGTTGTTTTGTATAAGCTAGCCCAGGAATTCCTTTGCAGCTTGCATTCTCCTTTCATATCACAAATGACCAAATGCTAGCATTATTAATTTCTAGAGCTTACCCTCAATCTATAACAATACTTTTCATTTCTGGCATCTTCATCAGCCACAGGAGACCCTGTGTTAGGGATGCACTACAGACCTGCGACTTTAATTTTGGGGTGTGAAAAGAGCAAGCCAACCCTGAATGAGAAGCACTAGTTGGTTAGCAGGGTTTTTCTCTAGGGAACTAGATGAACACTAGCCAAAGGGTCAAGATTTTGAATGCAGTACTAAGATGCATTATTAAGCCACATCTTCTGCCTCTAATCAAATCAGGAAGGGTTTACCACCTGAAGAAGATGAATTTGAAGAGAATTTGCAGATATCACTTCTGTAAGAGAAGTGCCTTTAAACAGGGAACAGAGTGCACTAAGTCTAGGATTCAAAATCACAAAGAAGATCCCTCCTTTTTGAATAATACATATCTACTTTTCGGATAAATATCTTGAACTGTTTTGTGCAGACACATTCACAAAAATGTAACTTTGGCACACCCCTAACTATTATACACATCTGTTGACAAAAGCATGGTGGATTTTGCTAGAAGACAACTTTTGGACATTAGAGGGCGCTCTGTCATAGTAAAAGGGTGGAAAGCATTTCCCCTTTCAACAAATGCTTTAACTGATAAAGCCCCTTTGGTGATCATGCATTTTGAGACGAATACATTGAATGGGGTTGCTAATTTCATACGTGGTAGCTGCACTTGGGTGTCTCATGCTCTTCAGAAGCACAAGTGTATGTTTATATACAGAATCCATATGTACAGTGAACATTGCTTGCCAATGTTTGACTAGATATAAGCATTCAGTATTCTCCAATGGAAGCTGTGACAGTTACAAAGCAACCTGTAATTTAGGGTTCGCCAGGTTTTGTCCGGTAGACCTTGTTGCCATTACTTGGTTCAGTTTCTCTCTTTATTTAAAACAAAACAAAAAGGAAGTAAGTAGGTTTTCTGGCTTGGGATCTGGATATGACAGTCAGGGCAGTGGTGGGCTTTGGGGTCTCAAATCTCAGCAGCACCCTGTGCAATATCAAAATTTGGTGCCCCTGCTTCTCACCTTCCATTCTACATCATAGTTGTGGTGCCCCCTGTAGTTTCCCCAAGGGTCCACGTCCAGTGCTCCAGGAAATTAGGAGATGAGTTCAGGAAGTCATCACTCAGCCTAGGGGCAGACTTTGGTAATCTTTTGTAATATGGCAGCACGTGCGAGGTGAAAATTTGGTGCCTCAAATGGATCTTCTAAATTTTATGCCCCCTCAACTTGGCACTCTGCGCAGGAGAACCTCTTACACCGGCCTAAATTTGGCACTGTTAAGTCCAGGCACGGAATGGTTAACAAAAATATTGTTGTGCTTTGGACAATACAGCCTGGAAGCTTGGAGCAGCTTCATCACTTGAGGACCATGTTTCCCACCCCCACCCTGTCCTACCGGTAGAAAGGTAGCGATTTAAATGTTTTGCTTGTAACTAGAACATATTTTATTTATAATTTATATAATTTATACAAAATTCCATTACTTAAAATGATAAGAGCGTAATGAAATATTGTTGAAGCAGAACAACATGGAATCCTGGAGCTGGAAGGGACCCCCAGGGTCATCTCTCTAGTGCAACCCCCTCCAACGTAGGAAACTCCGCTCAAGCATCCATGACAGATGGCCATCCAACCTCTGCTTCACAACCTCCCAAGGGAGATCCATCTTCCATGCATTATAAAAAGTAAGCAACACTTATTTGACCCCTGACATAACCCCCCTCTCCAGCATCCTCCTCCTCTGCCCTGTCCCTGACACCAACATATAATAAAACATAATTAAACATTAAAAAAACCTTCCCTATGCAGTGCTGCCTTCAGATGGCTCAGGGGTTGGATAACTCCATACCCGTCAACATTTCTCTGGTGAAAATAGGGATGTCCTAAGGAAAAGCGGGACATTCCGGGATCAAATCAGAAACTGGGACAACTTCTGTAAATCTGGGACTGTCCCTGGAAAATAGGGACACTTGGGGGGTCTGCAAAAGGCGCACAGGGAGTTCTGTATATATGGGAGAAGTTTAAAAAGGAAGTGGTCCTCACTGACCTGGTGCAAAAAGATCTTGTCATCTGGAAGAGCCCTGGCTGCCTAGGTAAAACACTACAGCTCCCCACACCTTTACCTGGGAGTAAGGCCCACTGAACTTGGCGCAGCTTTCTTCTGAGTAGACAGTTATTTAACTAGATGCAAGTCAGCAGCACCAGAAGACCCTGCTCAGCTAGGTGCTGGGGTGGATTTCACCCCACGCCTTGCAGAGCCAGGCTGATGCTGCTGGCAGGTCCTGCGCCCCCCAGCAACATCTGGAAGCCCTGATCTATTAGGTGCTGTGGATTGCATCCTGCGCCTTGCGGAGTCAGGCTAACAACAACAACAACAACAACAATTTATTTATACCTTACCCATCTGGCTGGGTTTCCCCAACCACTCTGGGCGTCTCCCAACAGAATATTAAAAACACATTAAAACTTCAAACATTAAAAACTTCCCTAAACAGGGCTGCCACCTGGCCCAGCACTGGCGGCAGCTACAAGCAGTGGTCAAAACGGGAGCTTCAGCAATCGCCCTTTCCAGCTGGAAACAAACCAGGATTGCTCCAAGAAAATACACGTGGCAAAAAGAAGCACTAGGCCGCCCCCTGGTGAGCCCCCCTTACCTGCTTGTGATTGGCCAAGCAGATAGCCAGACAATCAGGATTTTTTTTAAAAAAGATTTCTTTTCACTTCCCTCTGTGCCCCCCCCAGCCTCATGCTGTGCCCCCCATTTATGTGCCCCCCATGGAATATCCTGGGGCCCCTAGGAGACCTACAAGACAAGGAATTTATGGCCCAGATGGCTGCTTGATTCTTGCACACACCAACGATCCTAATAGTCCATGCCCAAACTCCTAGCAGTATGAGAATGTATCTGCACTTCAGCTTCAAGGAGTAGATCACTCCACCCAAAGAAAACTGCATTAAACTTGTTTAAAAAAATCAAGCCAAACCTGAAAATCATTCTGCATGCCACCCAGAGATCCTAAGCTGATGATGTGGGGCTCACAGATCCTTTGATGCATCCCAGAAGCATCTCAAAGAGACCTTACCTGCAGCCAGTGGTATTTTTCTTGAAAAAGAGGTGCCGGAGCTCTTTTAGATTGGCAATAGCACCCATGTGAGAGGTGCCAGAGCTGAGGTCCTATGAGTGCTGGCTGGGGAAAAAGAGAGCCGTGCCTAGAGCAATGACAATACAGGCAATGTTAAGATGTCCAGCTAAAAGCTACAGGTCCCTCAGGGTTATCAGAGCCTAGGGCTTGCCAATCGGAAGGTCGGCGGTTCGAATCCCCGCAACGGGGTGAGCTCCCGTTGCTCCGTCCAACCTAGCAGTTCAAAAGCATGTCAAAGTGCAAGTAGATAAATAGGTACCGCTCCGGCGGGAAGGTAAACGGCGTTTCCATGTGCTGCTCTGGTTCGCCAGAAGCGGCTTTGTCATGCTGGCCACATGACCCGGAAGCTGTATGCCGGCTCCCTCGGCCAGTAAAGCGAGATGAGCGCCGCAACCCCAGAGTCGGTCACGACTGGACCTAATGGGGTCCCTTTACCTTTACCTTTAAGCAGTAGTTATGCTAATTGTTAAGTCAGCCAACTTAGCAAGAGCAACCTGGACTGCTTAGCCCAAGTATCCAACTCAGTCTTCTCAGCAGCCAAATACACCCATCTAGTTAATTTCTGAAAACTCTTCATGAGAGCCAGACATTTCCAGGAGTTACCCTTTTGCTGCAACGAGGAATCATGTGAATAATAGGTGACAGATATCTAAACATCACAGCCTACTCTGGCATAGTGCTAAGTGACTCAAAAGCAGCAAATGAGAAATAGGCTTTGTTCACATAAAGCTTCCATTAAAAAAAGGGAACACATCAAAATCCTCGGGGAGGACTGGGACCAAGTGGAATGCAGATGAGATGCAAGATTTGCCCAGGAGTGCATTTGGACCACAGTGCCAAACCCTGTGCTCAGCACTGTCAAAAGAAGTATAAGTCCATGACAAAGGTGCTCTGGAATGCTGTCATTTGCCAACTCCCAAGAAGAGAGAACAAATATTGAGTGAGGCAGAATTCTCCAGGAACGTTTTTGGGGCTCAAGGCAGAAACTAGAGAGGGCCAGAAATCCAATCTTCTGCAAGTTTATTGGACTGTGTAGTCCATCAAATGTGTATACACCTGTTCCCCCAGCAAAGCCAGAGCCAGCCCTGTGGGCACCCAAACTCCTGACATCCTGTTGGACTAGAGGACCCCCGATGGCGATGTATCAAAACTGGTACCTGGCTCAACTCTGCTAATAATAATAATACTAATAATAATTTATTATTTATACCCCGCCCATCTGGCTGGGTCTCCCCAGCCACTCTGGGCGGCTTCCAAAAGAACATTAAAATACAATAATCTATTAAACATTAAAAGCCTCCCTAAACAGGGCTGCCTTCAGGTGTCTTCTAAAGGTCTGGTAGTTATTGTTCTCTTTGACATCTGAAGGGAGATGTTCCACAGGGCGGGCGCCACTACCGAGAAGGCCCTCTGCCTGGTTCCCTGTAACTTGGCTATGTGACTGAACATTTTTATTTTTTGAAAAATTGATTTTAAGGTGAAATAAACAGTACAGTGGTACCTCAGGTTACATACGCTTCAGGTTAAGAACTCCGCTAACCCAGAAATAATGCTTCAGGTTAAGAACTTTGCTTCAGGATAAGAACAGAAATTGTGCTCTGGTGGCGCAGCAGCAGCGGGAGGCTCCATTAGCTAAAGTGGTGCTTCAGGTGAAGAACGGTTTCTTTCTTTTTTTTGCCAAATCATTTTTATTAAGATTTTCAATACAACAAAATCACATTGAAACATTCCAAATTATTAATCCAATAATAATAATAAAAAGAAAAGTTCCAATTCTGCCAAATTATTTTTAAAATTTATTTGGAGGTTTCCCACGCTTCAAACTCCGGAGGTATCTAATCAACTATTTTCCCTTGCTTTTTACCCTTCCTATATTGTCACAGCCTCTGATGTATTCCAGCAAGCAAGATAAATCAAAACAAACAATGTCCCTGTGTGGATTTAAGTCCATTTTTCATCACCATACAATCGCCTTGCCCCTTGGCGCTCTGATTCCAAAAGCCTAATCACGGACAGTCGCCATCTTCATTCAGTCCCGATAACATCCAAACCTCTTTTTCCACAGCCATTATTCACCTGTCTGCTTTTCACTTATACCTTTCCAGGAGGGTTTGCCATTTATATTAAAAGTCTGTATATTGTGAATTTCCTTGAGGCTTGCCGCTCCCTATGGTATCAGATTACACAGCCCAGGTTTCTCTTCCAAGATGGCACAGCTTTTTAAACTACGTCATTTCTAGGAAACCGTCCAGATTCTTCCAATTAAGATCAGTCATTGTCCAAGGGTTCTATTTGCCAAAATCAACATGTAGAAACGCTTTTTATCCTCTTCCAAGTATTAACGATGAAGTTCATTCTCACTTAAGGACAGCGTATTTAAGTATTATTTTCGTTCCACACAGTTTATATTTATAAGATCGGATCTTCTCAGCCGAAATCAAACTATCAGTCTTTCAAATCTTACTTGTTATACATAGTGAAATTGGTTCTTCTGGGGGGAGAGTTTGCCCGTTATATATAAAATAGTAAAGCAAAGCACAATCACAGAGTCCGAGGCTCCCCCCCCTTTCCGTCCCGCTTCCACATACCGATACGATGATAAAGTCTTCTTTCTTTTCTTTTTCTTCTTAGCTGTTCAGTGCCTGAATTTTTTTAGCAAAATGCTTTTTCCTCCTTTGTTTGAAGCATGCCCAAGACTTTTCACTAATTTATCTTTAAAAGCGTTGGGACTCATGCACGATCAGGGTGGCATCCAGGAGTTCCTCCCCCCACAGGTGCTATCCGCCCAGCCCCCCCCCCGCTCCTTCCCCTTTTGGGTTGGAGCGGGTTTAGGGGCAGCTGCGGGCGAGGCAGTCTTTCCCACAGTCCTGGGAAAGCTGGGAGGCTGCTTACTCCCATCACAGCCTCAAAATTCCCCGCGGGGGTCGGGAGAGATGTTACTAGTCAGCCATTTCCTGTCGTGCACGACCGGAAACCCAGGTTAAGAACAGTTTCGGGTTAAGAACAGACCTCCGGAACGAATTAAGTTCTTAACCAGAGGTACCACTGTATTACACAAAGGAAATAAAACATAAGGAATGAAGGATGGTAGCAAATGAAAAGTTATTGAGATTTTTATTAAAGTCTTTCATAATACAATAAAATAGGTGCTACAGAAAATACAAATAGAATAAGTAGAATACGGATTCCTCTCTTAAAAATAAAAGAAGAAACACAAAGAAAGACAAAAAAAGAATGGAACAATAAGGAGAGACAAAAGAGAAAGAGAAGAAGAAAAAAACCTGAAGATACAAAAGAAAAAAACCCTTCTAATTTTCCATCCAGCTACAGGGGGGGAAAAGTAAAAAGGATAATTTAAGACATTCATTCTTTGCTAAAATCCATCTTCTCCACTGTTAAACAATATTTCTTTTAAGAAATATTTCAGAATCATTCATTTCTTTTTCCCATGAAAATCCAAGATGGGTTCCCAAATTGTTATTATTATTGATAAATGTCAACCATATTTTTATTTTAAAATAACTTTACCTCCATTAATTCCCATCACCATTATACCATATTAAAAAGGTAAAGGTAAAGGACCCCAGACTAAGTCCAGTCGCAGAAGACTCTGGGGTTGCGGAGCTCATCTCGCTTTACAGGCCGAGGGAGCCGGCGTTTGTACGCAGACAGTTTTTCCAGGTCATATGACTAAGCCGCTTCTGGCGCAACAGAACACCAAAACCAGAGCAGTGCTCGGAAATGCCGTTTACCTTCCCGCTGCAGTGGTACCTATTTATCTACTTGCACTTTGACATGCTTTCGAACTGCTAGGTTGGCAGGAGCTGGGACTGAGCAACGGGAGCTCACCCCATCGTGGGGATTCGAACCACCAACCTTTTGATCAGCAAGCCCAAGAGGCTCAGTCGTTTAGACCACAGCGCCACCTGCGTCCCTGAGTGATAGTAAATCCTTTCGTCCATGTCCATTTTAAAATCTCTCCGCTGTGATCACATATTGGGATGGATAATATTCCATTTCCCCCTCTTACTATATATCAAAATCTTATTGGTGGTTCTGCTAGGATGTCTAAAACATTGCATAAGAATTAATGAGAACTGACAGTGAATTTATTAATAGCAGTAAGAATTGCTTTTGCAAAAGAAGGATTTGGGACAATCTGATATTATCACTGAAATGGAAAAAATAATTTTCTTAATGTTCAGAGGTATAATGTAGATATGAACTCTTGCAATTACTGGATAAAATCTATGTAATAATTAGAACAATTCTGAGAAAAATTTGACAAGATCCCAATCCTTTCAATATTATAAATGTTTCATGCTATGTATTTCATACTTTGAGTTTATCTGTAACTTACAAAATTCTTAGGGTGCCTCTGATTTGAGAAGTTTATCAATAATTAACTATATGGCTCTGCCATCTGTATGTGGAAAATTCTATGCATAAATATCTTGGGAGTGTGTGTTTCATTTACACATTCAGGATTTTGCTATCTGAAGTGGGGCAAAAATGTTGCATTTTCCAAATTGCTTTGGCTAGCAACCGTGGGTGCAGTACGCTCTTCCTCTTTGTTGCTTCATAATTTTTCCAAAATCGCTACAAACATTAGATTAAAATGTAAGTTTTCAAGGGCCCCTTCCCCTTCATAACTAAGCAATATGTTTAGAGATGTTATCACTGTTCCCTCTCTCACCCCTCTTTTCCTTCCTTCCTTCCTTCCTTCCTTCCTTCCTTCCTTCCTTCCTTCCTTCCTTCCTTCCTTCCCTTCCCTTCCCTTCCCTTCCCTTCCCTTCCCTTCCCTTCCCTTCCCTTCCCTTTTCTTTTCTTTTCTTTTCTTTAACCCCCCCCCCCCGCTTAATTGCTTAGCTGTTTGTTTGTATTGCTAAGGCAATTTATCTCTGGTCTCTAGGTCAAAATGAATGTATCAGACCATTACAGTACAAAAAGCTTAGTGCATGGCCACTCAAGCCTACAGCCAGTTATTGCATGCTAGAGTGTATCCTGCGCCTTTCATTCTCTGTGACTGTTTAACTTTGCAGTGTGCTGCAATGGCATTTTTCATAAGTTACTGATACTTATCTCATCCTGGTTTACTTTAGCAGGGGTGCATCCAGCCAGATAGTAGTGAGACTAGATCATTGTGATGGCGTCTACTTTGTCTCTGCTGTCAGCAATATATGGTTTTGCGCTCCTCGCTTCCCTGAATGGTAGGAAATTTCAGGGAAGTGCCTTTTTAAAAGATGAGTTTCCTCATGGGAAGAAGGCACTGGAGACTTGTGTATTTGTAATCAATTAGGGTATTTACAGATGTAAGCATTGAACATAGTGGAGTACTCAGTGGAAATCTGTAATGCAGCAGAGTAATGGGCATTTAGCTGTCAAACCCCTTCCCCCAACCCCCAAGACTGCTTCTTCTCAGAAGTCCCTTCTGCCTAGCTGTATTCATACTGTTCCTTTCAAATATCCAACATTCTGCTTCTCTCAAGTATCTAGCACACACTGAGATAAATATGCAGGTACTTCAGTAGCTAGTAGATACCAGTCGCTAATGCTCATCCTTTAATGAGTGTTAAAGCATTATATTTAGCTATGAACTGTACAAAAACTACAAAAAATTAAGGGGTGCTCATTTTGCTGGGTAAGTTAATCTATTATATCTCACCACAGTTGGGGAAGTTTTGTTTTCTATTATTTGTCCAAATGAAAATTACTTTCTATGTGTTGCCAAATTAGAATACCAAACCGCAGGACTCTCCTCATGTCTCTTCATCAGGACTCTTCATACACGCTGTGTCCCACTCATTGTCTGAAGTGGTACAGTGAGGAAAATACCTTTGTAGGGATACCTAAAATAAAGGATATGTTGTCAAAGGGGCTTTTTCTTATGCAGACATTTGTCACCTAGACAACAACTCTGTGTGGCCCACACCATTTACAGCTTTATTGCTCTTAGTTTTTGCTGTTTCCTCCTACTTTCCTCACAAGTGCAGAGGAGACAGGGCATTTTGAAGAACCACTCACCACGGTTCTTCACTCTTTCACCCAATGTGGGCCTTGAACCCATGATCCTGAGATTAAGAGTCTCATGCTCTACCAACTGAGCTACCCCTCCAGTAGTTTATTTGCTGAACTGCAGAGACTCCAGGCAGTTGTAGTTTTTCTCATATTGAACCCATTCTCTGGGCCTGTTTGTGGCTTCCAGGAAGAGCATGCACTGTTTTTTAAGAAAATGCTGCAACAACCTTGCTTTATACATTTACAGGGAAGCTTACCTTGTTTTATATATCTGTGTTCATGTTGAAGAAATCAATTAGTATAAAATGTGTTAAGTCATGGATAGGTAGTTGTCTAGACTGGAAATGAATAAAGCTGTCATTTTGAGCAGGAACTTTAAGTCTTAATTTAATGCTAGACAACTCATGACATGTTTACTAATCACTCATGGGTTTGTTGCAGTGAAGTCAGGAGGAAAGTTTTAAATTTATATGTACAGCTTTGATTTCTCTTGTGTACAGTAGATAACAAATGTTGAGAGCATTAATAAATACAGTGAAATCTAGACTTAGGTAAAGAAAGTAATCCAGCAAAATAGTGGCTTTTCTTCTGGAGTACATGCTTAAAAGAAAACAAGACCTCAGCAAAAATTACCTCTACATAAGCAAACTATGGCAAGTTCTTAAAGAAATGGGAGTGCCTGATCACCTCATCCGTCTCCTGAGAAATCTCTATGTGGGACAAGAAGCTACAGTTAGAACTGGATATGGAATAACTGATTGGTTCAAAATTGGGAAAGGAGTACGACAAGGCTGTATATTGTCTCCCTGCTTATTTAACTTATATGCAGAATTCATCATGCGAAAGGCTGGACTGGATGAATCCCAAACCGGAATTAAGATTGCCGGAAGAAATATCAACAACCTCAGATATGCTGATGATACAACCTTGATGGCAGAAAGTGAGGAGGAATTAAAGAACCTTTTCATGAGGGTGAAAGAGGAGAGCGCAAAATATGGTCTGAAGCTCAACATCAAAAAAACTAAGATCATGGCCACTGGTCCCATCACCTCCTGGCAAATAGAAGGGGAAGAAATGGAGGCAGTGAGAGATTTTACTTTCTTGGGCTCCGTGATCACTGCAGATGGTGATAGCAGTCACAAAATTAAAAGACGCCTGCTTCTTGGGAGAAAAGCAATGACAAACTTAGACAGCATCTTAAAAAGCAGAGACATCACCTTGCCAACAAAGGTCCGTATAGTTAAAGCTATGGTTTTCCCAGTAATGATGTATGGAAGTGAGAGCTGGACCATAAAGAATTGGTGCTTTTGAATTTTGGTGCTGGAGGAGACTCTTGAGAGTCCCATGGACTGCAAGAAGATCAAACCTCTCCATTCTGAAGGAAATCAGTCCTGAGTGCTCACTGGAAGGAGCTGAGGCTCCAAGACTTTGGCCACCTCATGAGAAGAGAAGACTCCCTAGAAAAGACCCTGATGTTGGGAAAGACTGAGGGCACAAGGAGAAGGGGATGACAGAGGATGAGATGGTGGGACAGTGTTCTTGAAGCTACCAACATGAGTCTGACTAAACTGCGGGAGGCAGTGGTGTGCTCTGGTCCAGGGGGTCACGAAGAGTTGGACACGACTAAATGACTAAATAACAACAAAGCTTTCAAAAAGTTGAAACCCATTGTTGTGCTACTACGGGAACTGACTTTTTCAGCATAAATGCATACATGCCTAAACAGTGGATATCTGTCAAGATTAGAAAGCAATCAGGCACGGCGGTCTAAAATTGGGCTTCCCAACTTCTATTTTTGTTGTGACCACTTCATGTTAGTAGAGGCAATGTGTGCATATATTTCAAACATCTTGGTCCTGAACTTTCCCTAAAGTGGATTTGGATACCCAAAGAATACAGAGTGTATTTAAAGCTGAATTCAGTTCAAAAGCTTAATTGGAGACAAAACCCCACCTCATATGGAGATGCTCTCATTGGAAGCCAAGGTATTTTCGCAAGTAAAGCCATCCTCACAAAGAGACCTCTTTGACAACAGTTGATGGAATCCAGATGGACCCTGGGTGTGGACCCCCAGTTTCAGCCCAAAAGCCTCTGTACCAGGCTGGAAGAGTTGCGCAAATAGCATCCTTCTATTGGTACTGTTCTTTGTACTTGACCCGCTGCTTGCTTGGGATCAGCCCTTGCTTGCCGGGAGTTGGACCCAGGACTGGGCCTTGACTTGCCTCTTGCCTGAGCCTTTGCTTGAAAAGTAGGTTTTGCTGTACTACAACTGTATCCTCAATTGCAGCCTCTGCATTACTGTTTGATTACATTAAAATCCCTCCCTTTCTCCAAGGAACCCAAAGCAGTATTCATGGTTCTCCTTCTCATTTAATCCTCACAAAACCCTGTGAGGTAGGTTAGGCTGAGAGGCAGTGACTGGCCCAAGGCCACCCATTGAGCTTCATGGTCAAGTGGGGATTTGAACCCTGGTCTCCCGGGACCTAGTCCAGCAATCTAACTACTGCACCACACTGTAGTTTATGGAACTTAATGGAAGCCATGAAGAACCAAACCAGCCCTTATCTGCAACCTCCTGCTCTGGGATCTGTTTCTTGATTACATGAGTCTGTGACAGAATTGTGGGATTGTGTGCTACTGTGATGGGAAGCTGGGAACTAGCTTTACATATAACATAGCAGTAACAAGTTACGATTTCTTCCAATTTCCAGATGCAATTGTGATTTCATCTTGTGACTTAGCAATCATGCATATATGTACAAAGTATTTCTCCAAATAACTTTTTTGCATGCTTTCTTTTGAATATAGCAGCTTTTCTTAAGTCCCCTGAACAGTTAAGGTAGCAAGACTTTGTGAGTTTTATCTCATACACCTGAATGCAAAAAAAATAGTTTATGATAGATTAAATGAATGAGTTACGGTACTCTCTCAAGGAAAATTTTATTTACATCTGTCCTAAGTCAATAGGGTTTGTTTAAAAGGATCTCATGTATGCTAGAATTTCTATTAGTTTTTTAAAGCTGGATGCAATGATGC
Organism: Darevskia armeniaca; assembly: GCA_034641395.1. Taxonomy (NCBI): domain Eukaryota; kingdom Metazoa; phylum Chordata; class Lepidosauria; order Squamata; family Lacertidae; genus Darevskia; species Darevskia armeniaca. Next base: position 88,523 of record JAWWNF010000102.1, on the reverse strand, counting down.
TTTCTATTAGTTTTTTAAAGCTGGATGCAATGATGCAGAGCTGCCCAAAACATGCATGTGATACTAGGTGGTATGTGGCTGAGAAGTAGGGGTGACATGGTCTGTTCTTGCCAAGAGTCCAAACTGGTAAGGGCAGAATAATTTGGGCATGAAACTTCTTAATGTTGTATTTGCTGTGCTTTTTGAACAACTTACAAATCCCTGGGTCACATGGCAGGAACTCACTCTGTGGCTTCTTCTCAAGTTTCAGAAAAGCTGCCTGAGAACAAATTGATAGACAGGAGCTGGCCCAAGACCTGAGGGGAACCACAATACGGGGCCATCAGTGAAGAAGGGGTGAGCAAAGATCTACATTAGGAACAAGGGAGGAGGCGGCCAAGCAGCACTTCCTATTTTGCAAGAGGCCACTGGGGAGGGGGGCTGTAGAAGAAGGGGCAGACCCAGTCTCCAAGGAATGCGCCACAGCCGCTGCTGCCACCACTGCAGCTGGCAATACATTCCTTGGAGGCTGGGTCTGCTGCCTCTGTGGATCCTGCTACCTGAGGCAGTTTCCTCACCTTGCCTCAAGGGTGGGCTGGCCCTATTGATAGACTTCTTCTCTTTGTGTGTATAGAGCACAGAAAGGTCAGAAACGAGTTACTTTTGCTTGCTTTTCAGAACAGTAGCTGTATTGGTCTGCTGTATTTATTTTTTTAAAATCCTATGTATACTTAATTGAGAGTAACCCCATCAAAACACAGTGGACTTTATTTATGAGTTGGCCTGCACTTGGTTGTTGTTTAGTCATTTAGTCGTGTCCGACTCTTCGTGACCCAAGGACCAGAGCACGCCAGGCACTCCTGTCTTCCACTGCCTCCCACAGTTTGGTCAGACTCATGTTGGTCGCTTCGAGAACACTGTCCAACCATCTTGTCCTCTGTCGTCCCCTTCTCCTTGTGCCCTCTGATTGGGAATTTTAATCTGAGGTAGCTGTGGTGAAGTTGGGCAGTCTTTATTCTGGATTATTTATACAGAACACTTTTGTCTCTGACTCTGTTCATAATTGACTTTGCCCATCCCTGACAATATAGTTCACAATAGATTCCCTGCCCCCAAAGGAATGGGGCCTTTCACAGAAAGAAGTTTTCCCACTCCTGACATAAGTAATGTAGGGAAGAAGAGTACTAAAACAGTTTCTCACATTGCAAAAGTCTACAGCATTGCCACCAGCCCAGAAATTTATCTTCTTGGCCAGTTGCCTTCCTGCTACTAGGAAGCCTGTTTCTCATTAAATGTCTGTTACAGAAACCCAGCTCACTGTAGAGGATTCTGAAACACTTGCTACAGTACATGTTTGGCTCTCAGGCGTCACTGGCCATTCCTGCTGGGCCTTAGCGTTGGCCTGTGATAACTGAGAGTTTTGCTCAGAATGCACTTCCCAGCATCTTGTCAGTGCCATGAGAATCTGTAGTGACAGAGAAGCTTCTTACTGTTCTTCCAGTTGAGAAACTGCTAATACACTTCCCCAAAACTCCAGGATTCTCTGAGATTAGGAACGGCCAAATCTGCCACTTTTGGTTTCTCTCTATTTCTCATTTTTCCACTCTTCATCAGCATTCCAGACCCTCCAAGTGTCCCATTTTTCATGGACATCCCTGATTTAGAATAGCCATCCTGGTTTCTGATTTGATCCCAGAATGTTCCGCTTTTCCTTAGGATGTCCCTATTTTCATTGGAGAAATGTTGGAGGGTATGGCATGTTTTTACACACAGTTTTGTCTAATTTATACATTTTTATGAAGCAATTTCCCCTAATACAGTATATTTTTGTATGTGTTATATACATTTTACCCCAATATATGAATTTTCTGTACACATTGCTTGGTTTCTTTATAGAAGAATGGCTCTGTTTTGGTTCTCACATTGGTTTGGAAAGTGCAAATTAGGTAAGTTCACCTTGAAATGCAAACTGAATGAAATTTTGTCCCCATCCTGCTGGAATGCGGCTTTGAAAATACTGCACTTGAATGAGGCCTCCAGACTGGCTGTGTCCTTGTCCTGTGGCATATAAAGTGCAACAAATTAATCTATCCCTGTTTGTGTCTCCAAGGGGAAAAAATACCCCCCTTTTTAATGAGTCCGGGAGTTGTTTTCTAGGGATTATAATAATGCTGCTGTTCCATTTACTGTAACTTCTGAATCAAATAGTAACAAGGAACACAGAGAACAGCTCAGCTGATCTTGAATAGAAATCCATTTTCTATCCATAGGGTTTGAACATGTCTAAAAAGGACATTGTGGCCCTGGTTAAAATAGCTGTACTTGGAGCATCTAATTAGAGTCTCTGAGATCACAAACCAAAACACTTCCAATTTTTTTGCACTGAGTAAGAGGCAAGGAATGTGGTGATATAATAGATGATTATGCCAAGTGACATACAGAGTGTTTCTTCCTTGTGCTGAAATGTGTTCATTTTTAATTATTTTCTCAAAGTCTCATTACTTGGTGCTTGCAGAGCTCTGAATACAAAAACTTAATGGCTTTTGCATGTTGCATCTTCATGAGTAACACTAAAGCTGAAAACAGTGCTGTAAGAGTGCTGACAGTTGTGTAAGAAAGGTTTTATTTTGCATGCAAGTTCCCTTCGTCCCACAGTCTTCTGTGACTGAACAGATTTTCAGGTTTTTGAAACAAATAAAAAAATATGCATAGTATTAGGAGTCCAAGTTCCCAGCTTGATAACACAGTAAACATACGTAATTAAAAAGGAGGATTTATTGCAAAAACAAGCAATTAGCTCCAGACTGCTCTAGCCAAGCATATGGCATCATCACTTAAGCTGACCCTTCTGAAGAGTTCTTCCGGCGTTGACAGAAGATATTGAATCTGTGACCCTTACGTCTCTTGTTTTGTTTCCTGTCTAGCAGCCGTCCTATTCGTCTACTTTTCGGGCTCCCTGGGTCATCTGCAGGCCCCTTCGCGTGACAAAAGCCTGTCTCTCTTGCTTTTCGTGCCTGTTTGTGCTTCCTGAGAGCTTTGGCTGTGTTCCAGCCTGCTCCCAGCTACTGCCTTATCAGGCTGCCGTTCAAGGTGAGGAGGAGGCAAAGCCTGCAGCTGCGGCTCTCCTCTTCCTGAGTAAAATCCAAGCCTCTCTGTTCCTGGCTGCTTTCTGCAGCCGACTGCAAACCTTTGCTGGGAGCTGGCGTATTCATGACACATACAGTGTTCAGCAGAGGTGCAAGTGAGATGTGTGTACATATAAGGTTGTCAGCTCTTGATATAAAAATATTTGGGTGCATCGGTGGAGCTCTGGGCCAGAGAGTGGAACTCAGCTTAGGTTCACTGAGGAAATGACGGAGTCGAGAGTGTGGCTTTGGCAGGTCTAGAAGTAGATCTCAATGGTTTCTGGGGGCAGGACTAGCTCCAGGTTGGTGTGGGGGCTTGGCATGGCCCTCTGCTTTGTGAGGTACTTTATTACACTGTGCAAAAGGCAACCCCAGCTCTTTTTCTTTCTGTCTTCCTGTCCCTCTGACCTGTAAAACTCTGCTTGCAGGACTAAGTACAGAGTGGGGATGGGGTGTAAGAAAGAGAAAGAATGACAAGACCAATAGAATGGATCAAATGGCCACAACTTTATTGATTACAGATGTCAGTAGGTTTGGGTGTAGGCACTGACTATTCTGAAGCACCCAGCCTGTCTGCTGGGTGATTATTCACAAACAAGCAAAAGTGTTCCTCAAATCCACACTTGTAAGCTCTCCCACCCCACATTTCAACATTCACTGCTGCTGAAACATTTAGTACAAATGGGAGCCAGCATGGTGGGATCTGGTTTACAGAGAAGGCAAAGGAAAGCAGAGTGTGAGAAGTAAAAAAGGTGCAGAGAAAGAAAGAAAGAAAGAAAGAAAGGAAGGAAGAAAGGAAGAAAGGAAGAAAGGAAGGAAGGAAGGAAGGAAGGAAGGAAGGAAGGAAGGAAAGAAAGAAAGAAAGAAAGAAAGAAAGAAAGAAAGAAAGAAAGAAAGAAAGAAAGAAAAGAAAGAAACTACTCACTAAGGTTTTGTCAATGTTGATGGAAGTTTTCTGTTCCTGGTCAAGTTTTTATTTTTTATTTTATTTTTTACGTTCCCAAAATAAAATGCAATGGTTTCTCATGTTCTATTGTCCCAGAACCTGTTTGACAAACATTGTAAATGTAAACCATATATTTGCATACAGTAAGGAAATTTTATAATTTCATTCTCTTAGCACATTTCTGTTTAGCAATCTGTGATACATAGTAATGCAGGTCAAGTAAAACTGAGTGATCTAAGAATGTAATGAATGTGATGTGAAGCTTCACCCAACTTTTGTGGAATTGATTTTCCAGAGTGAAAGATGCCGTTCTGTGGGGCATGAAGTTTGAAAAGCAATGCTCCCCTACAAAAAAATAAGCTATTGGTGGGAATTTTTATTTTATTTTAGCAAAGCAGGCATGCTTCATGAAAGGGAATCCACAAAGTGATACCTCCCTTGGCCAAGATGACTTTTGCACTTCATAGTCCTTCTCCATGTGCTGAATATATATGGTGAACAATTAGGACATCTTCCTTAGCACATTCATGGTGAACAATTGGGACAGCTTATCATGCAGTCAGGAAGGAGCAGGAACTAACACAGTCCATACCGGTAGTATGAATGTGAATTGGCCTTTTATAAATGATACTTCTCTTATTTCTGCATATAAAATGTTCTACTGTTATTCTGCCTTGTTTTTTGTTGCTATTATGGGTCAGGTTAAACCCAAAGTACTCTCAGAGATGAACTGAAAACAGAGAGAGTTAGAATTGAATGTCTTGAGACTTTTTACATGCAAATGCAACAGTTCCTGAACAAGTTATTTTTAGCTGTTCTTTAGGGCTTGATGAGTGAAATCAGCTGTGACAGACAAGCCTGTCGGAGGCTGATAAAATAAAGAACCAAAAACAAACTCATAATGTTTCAGGGAGACTAAAGATACAGCAGTAAGTGTAATAATGGTATTCCTCATGAAGAAAACAAACAAACAAAGAAAATCCCAAGGTGGCGTGTTAAAGAAGTCTAAAGATCATATAGAATCCTGGAATTATAGAGCTGGAAGGGACCCCAGGGGTTATCTAATCAAATCCCCTGCAATGCAATGTCTTCATTTTAGTTATAAAAACAAGTGCTGGCAGAAGTTGGAGATGAGGGAAGAAGAAAAAAAGCTGCAGTGGACTTTAAAATGAATTTCAATATGGACAAAGGTAAGGTTCTACACCTAGGGAGAAATAACCAGCTGCACCAATATAAGCTGGGGGACACCTGTCTGTGAAAAGGATTGAGGGGTCTTAATAGACCACAAACTTAACATGAGTCAACAGTGTGATACAGCAGCAAAACAAACAAACCACCTATTGCAATTCTAGGCTGCATCAACAGAAGTATAGTGACCATAGAATCATAGAGTTGTAGAGTTGTAAGGAACCCCGAGGGTCATCCAGATCAAGGGAAGTCATAGCACTGCTCTATTCTGCCTTGGTCAAAACCCCATCTAGAGTCCTGTGTCCAGTTCTGGGCACCATCATTTAAGAAAGCTATTGACAAGCTGGAACGCGTGCAGATGATCAAGGGTCTGGAAACCAGGCCTTACAAGGAGCGGTTGAAGGAACTGGGTATGTTTAGCCTGGGAAAGAGGAGACAGAGGAGATACTATAGCCATCTTCAAATATCTAAAGGGTTGTCAGATGGAAGATGGAGCAAGCTTGTTTCCTCCTGCTCCAGAGGATATGACTCAAACCAATGGCTTCAGGTTACAAGAAAGGAGACTCCAACTTTCTGGTGGTAAGAGCTGTTTGGAATGGACTCCCTCAGGAGGCTGTCAACTCTCCTTCATTGGAGGTTTTAAAGCATAGGTTGGATGACCATCTGTCAGGGATGCTTTAGTTGAGATTTCTGCATTGCAGAGGGTTCGACTAGATGACCCTTGGGGTCCCTTCCAACTCTACAATACTATGATTCTATGAGATATCTATTCCCTGTGTGTTTACTGTGCAAACACAACATTGAACCATCATGTTGGTGGAAGCCTTTATATATATGGGACTTGCATGGGAGCAACTACAGACACAGGTGCATGCATATCAGCAAAGTATTTTGTGAAGCTATTCTATGCCCTTGATGGCTTTATGAGCTCCTCTGTGCCAGTGCAAACCTTTAAATTATGGCCTGGCTAATGATGAGTTCTGACTCATTCTTCTCAAACCCGTTAACAGACTGTTGTTTCCAGTATATGCATCTCAGAATAGAGGAATAACCATCCTTTCTACATGCCAGAATTGTTCGTTGTTCAGTCGTTCAGTCGTGTCCGACTCTTTGTGACCCCATGGACCAGAGCACGCCAGGCACGCCTATCCTTCACTGCCTCTCGCAGTTTGGCCAAACTCATGTTGGTAGCTTCGAGAACACTGTCCAACCATCTCATCCTCTGCCGTCCCCTTCTCCTTGTGCCCTCCATCTTTCCCAACATCAGGGTCTTTTCTAGGGAGTCTTCTCTTCTCATGAGGTGGCCAAAGTACTGGAGCCTCAACTTCAGGATCTGTCCTAATGAGCATTCAGGGCTGATTTCTTTAAGAATGGATAGGTTTGATCTTCTTGCAGTCCATGGGACTCTCAAGAGTCTCCTCCAGCACCATAATTCAAAAGCATCAATTCTTCGGTGATCAGCCTTCTTTATGGTCCAGCTCTCACTTCCGTACATTACTACTGGGAAAACCATAGTTTTAACTATACGGACCTTTGTCGGCAAGGTAATGTCTTCGCTTTTTAAGATGCTGTCTAGGTTTGTCATTGCTTTTATCCCAAGAAGCAGGCGTCTTTTAATTTCGTGACTGCTGTCACCATCTGCAGTGATCATTGAGCCCAAGAAAGTGAAATCTCTCACTGCCTCCATTTCTTCCCCTTCTATTTGCCAGGAGGTGATGGGACCAGTGGCCATGATCTTAGTTTTTTTGATGTTGAGCTTCAGACCATATTTTGCGCTCTCCTCTTTCACCCTCATTAAAAGGATCTTTAATTCCTCCTCACTTTCTGCCATCAAGGTTGTATCATCAGCTTATCTGAGGTTGTTGATATTTCTTCCGGCAATGCCAGAATACATAGGTGCCAATGAAAAACTTCATGTGGTGAGAGTCATACTGACACCTGCTAGAGGAAATTTTTCCAACTTCTTTCACCTTCCGGCATCACCTAGTGGTTTCTCACAGCAGCAAAAAATAAGTAGTAATGGTTATAGTGTCTCTCCTGTTTCTTTGTTGTGATAAGGACTCCAGGAATAACAGGGTCCTGGTAGAATCAGAGTCTCTCTTCCTGTATTTAAGGCACCGTGACAGGCCTGTTAAAGGGTTTGCACTGACCACGAGGGCTGAAAATGTGATTGAGGACATGAGCTCACAAGCATGCTGCGGCAAACCCCCACCTCCATATGACTCCATATGACTCAACTCCACAGGTTATCTTTTGGTTCTTGTGTGAGGGGAAAATTAGATACTTTTAGTTTCAGGCAGAAGTTGAACAGATAATAAAGATTTATTTAACAGAACTAATTGGATAAAACATCAGGAGATAATGTTCAGGAAACAGTTAACCTATTAATAATTAGATATTAGATATTAGCTGTAGATATTTTCCTCAGAGTGGATGTTATACACACCAATTCTCCAACTCTCCCTCCAGCTCTTTCCCTTAAACTATATGTCAAACTATCTGAACCCTCTTTCCTCAGAAACGGCTCCTTTTATTCTCCCTCCCAAAGTGCTGGCTCCACCCCCCTCTGACTAGCTGCCTTGGTAGCCAATCAGAGAGAGGCCCCAGCCCTCTGGTGGAATTCTGAGGCACTGCATCACCAGACTCTGGTCTGGCTCTGCTGTCCGTCATGAATGCTGGACCCCTGTGTGCGTATTTTACCATGAAGGCCTGCAGAGAGTTTATAAATGTGATCCATTGAACATGCTTAGAAACCTCCCTGTGATCAAGAGCCCTAAGAAGATAGGGTACCTGGTGTCAGAAGGGCTGGCTAAGCTTTCTTCAGACCATTTTGCTGAATGTGTAAAAGTCTAAAGAGAATACCACACACTTGGGGACATTACAGCGGGGCTGCAGGTGTGCCCATCCAAATTTTCAGCTCTTGAGTGTTTAGGCAGGGAATTCCTGAACATAACTTAGATGTTTCTGCTATGCAGAAAACACTTCAAAAATTCCATGAGGGATTATGCTGAGCACAGTTAGATATTTGGACTGGGGGTCCCACTTGACAATATTTTGTTGCCACTCAGCAGAATGGGTTTTAGCATTTTATGAATGAATGCATATTGGCTTTCTGCCAATGGAACTTGTAAAAAAGAAAAGAAAAGCAGCTACTACAAAGAGTTCTCTGGCTCAATAGCTTAAATACGTGTGTGGCAGGGAACTGGGAGGCAGTATGGAGTCCGTTAATTTGGCAGGCCCTGATTTCCATAAAATGCTACTAACTATGTGTTTTCTCTTGTTTGGGCTTTGGTGGGGGACATATTCTGAACTTACGTTGACAATTTTGCTTTGTCACAAATGCTTGGCTTAATGTGTCTTCTAAACCACTCATGTAAATAATAGACTTACCCCAGCTTTAATTTGGAAAGAATGAAAAACTTCACAAGACTGTAATAGCAACATGGGAGATATTATATTTAAAAACTGCTCGGGAGTTCCCACATTACTAACAAATATTGCAAAAATGCTACTCTGAGATTTAGTCATAAAAGCTTATCCTGGCTTAACACCCCACCCCCAATATATTAACTGCATACCCATTTTATGTTGTGTAGCTCCACAAAAGAAACCTTATTATTCTGATGATCTTCTCTAGATCTCGAAGATTGTATAAATGGAAGTTGGATGGAGAGACTGTGGAGCAAGTAGCTAAATTTCAATACCTGGGTATATACCGGTATTTCCAACAGAACTTACGATGGACATCTCATATCCAGTATCTTCTGAACAAGGCTAAAACAATGTCCCATGCCCTGCTTCAGTTTTACTATTCCGATGGGGCCTTGTATGTACCCTCGGGACTGAGGGTGTTTAAAGCAAAAGTAGTTGCTATACTTTCATATGCGGCACCACTTTGGGCTGCTATGTCCAACCTCACACCCCTCGAGACGCCCCAAAATAATTTTTTGCGTCATCTCTTGAAACTCCCCCCTTGCGTGAGTAACGCGACGATACGTCTAGAATTGAAAATCTCTTCAATAGAAACACTTATATGGAAACGAACTCTAAATTTTTGGTTAACACTCTGGCATAGACTTCCGGACTACTACCTAGCCCAATGCCTATGGCGGGACGAATTTGTCAGTCCCTGGGCAAGTAAGATCCATGCCAAGCTTCTGCATATTGGAATATCTCCTTCCGAAGTTCTGAATTTAGATCTAATTTCCGCCAAAAAACTTATCAATTTGAGACTAGACGATATTGAGTTGCAGCATAATCACATGTTGGGGGGGGGAGTATGCTCTCCCCGGTATTTGGGTATTACATCGGGCCAGCACCTTCCATCTTACTTCTCATCCCTTATTACTGCAAAGCACCGTTTTGCGTTTATTAGGGCAAGGTTTAATGCCTTTCCCTCTGGGGTCCTGTCACATAGATTCTCTAGGGGAAGTGTATCAGATTTATGTTCATGTGATGAGCTGTCGAGGGAATCCCTCCTGCACATTGTTTTTATTTGCCCTTTATACAGTAATGTTAGGAGAAAATTGTTGACCCCATTGGTCAAAAATTTTCTGGATTGCCAGTTGAGAGGCAGCTTACCTTTTTACTCCAGGATTCCAACCCTACGGTAACCTTGCAAGTGGCAAGGTATCTGACATCGGTTTTGAACCACAAGAGGCGAAATGGTCTATTACACGAATCTTAATAATTTATTTTCACCTTTCCAGGTCAATAGCTCCGATGACATCATAGGCTGATGTCATTTTTAATTCCCTTGACTGATTGTAAATATTTTAGTTCATCAGTCCTATGTAAATCTAATTTATTTAGATTTTTTTTTCACGGATTGTAAGAGAGGCTTGATTTGTGTGTCTATTTATGTATGAGCTTATAGCTGCAATAAAGTTATCTATCTATCTACCTTATTATTCATGATTTTGAATGATTTGAAACATCATATTGGATTTTCATTGTTGTTCTAATGCTGAGCAGCTGGCATTTGGTTACTAGATGGATGGATGAAGTTCAGACAAAAGGGAACTTGAGTACACCCTTGGCATCAGGGCAATGGCACTGCATATAAAGGCTGTCTTTGGTCTAATTCAGGAGGCGGGAGAGCTTCTGATTAATCCTAGGAGGTTGTGATGGCAAGACTTAAAGGTTCTGGTGCAGTACATAAGAAGAGCCCTGCTGACTAATATCCTGCTCCCACAAGTGGCCAGTCATATGCCTGTGGGAATCCCACAAGCAGGACATGAGGGCAACAGCACTTTCCCCCACTTAGGATTCCCAGCAACTGATATCCAGAGACAGCCTCCAACAGTTCAGGTTCACTGGTTATGACCAGTGGGACTAGTAGTCCTTGATCGCCTGATTCTCCATGAATGTGACTAATCCCCTTTTAAAGGAATCCGAGTGGGCATCACTACATGGTTTAATTTTGTAGTTCATATACCCCTGATAAGGACACCTGGGATCTCTCCTCTGGGTGTCAACAGGTGGTCACAGTTCCCATGGTGATGCTGGCTGAGGTGCCTCTCTGTGTTTTGGCGGCTTATTTCCACTCTGCCAGGCTTGGGCTGCCTCAGCCAGCATTTCCCCCTGGACAGCTTTAAAATGCACTCCAAACATTTCCAATATATGCCCAGTAAAATGAAAATAAGCTATACAGTAATGAAAATTTGAAAATACAGTATGATTATATTAAACTTGTGGCACAATAGAGCAGTGCTAGTTTTCTAGAAAAAGAAGTGCCAGAGCTCACCATGAACTTCTCCCTTATTTTCTTAGAATGACAATGGCACCCACCTGAAAGGTGCCAGAGTGAGCTCCAGCTGAAAAAAGCCCTGCTTTTTTGTTGCGTATAACCCAATTTAAATGGAAATTGAATCAAGCACATTTTAAAAATTCTCAAAGGCCACCTACTTCACTGCTCTAATTCTTTTTGCTAAAGCCTACAGTGCTGTTCTATATGTTAGATGTGGGCAAGCATCTTCTAAGAGAAAACAGATAATTTCTTTGTCAGAGTAAGCTGTTAAAGTAAATGAAAAATTTCTCAGAATTCCCCCCCCCTCGGGTCATGATAGTGTTACAAGCCACCCCAATCGCCTCAGCAGTGCAGGATTCCAAGGGTCCAGGCACTTACCCAGGGTTTATGTTTCTTTTGGAAACAAGGTTCCACAAATATATGGTTTATTTACACACACACACACACACACACAGAGAGAGAGAGAGAGAGAGAGAGAGAGAGAGAAAGAGAGAGAGAGCATGCCTGAGTCTACAATGGAGGGGCTCCCAGCATTAAAACCCCAAAAGAGTCTTGCCCTGGATGCTAGCAGAAATCAGCCATGACCCTCTGCTCCAGCTTGGTGCATTTAACCATCTGAAAAGTTTTTTCTAGGTCACATCATCAACACTGCAATCCTAAACAAATGCTCTCTTTTTTGCCTCTGCTCACTACCTCAGAGCTCAGGGACGCGGGTGGCACTGAGGTCTAAACCACTGAGCCTCTTGGGCTTGCCAATCAGAAGGTTGGCAGTTTGAATCCCCGCGACAGGGTGAGCTCCTGTTGCTCTGTCCCAGCTCCTGACAACCTAGCAGTTCAAAAGCACACCATTGTAAGTAGATAAATAGGCAGTGTTTCTTTCTGGAGGACGCAGGGTGAAACTAATTTTTTTTTAAAAAAATGTTAGCTTCTTCTCTAGAACGGTGAATCGTCAGTTCTGCTGCTACCCGCGATGGTGGCCTCATTTCCTGTCACAGTGTTTCCTGAGTCTCAGACGGAAGTGAGTGTTTAATGTGTGAAGTAGGATTTGGAATCTAGCATGATGATTGGTCAGTTTCATTGTTATCACCTCTGATGGCGGCTTCCTTTCCTTTCCCAGTGATTTTCTTGAGTCAAAATGAGAGTACCCCTAAACATTTTTTTTTAAGAAAAAAGCACTGTAAAAAGGTAGCTCTGCGACGAGAAGGTAAATGGCATTTCCATGGGCTCTGGCACTCATCACAGTCCTCCATGCGCCAGTAGTGGTTTAGTCATACTGGCCACTTGACCTGGAAAACTGTCTGTGGACAAACACCGGCTCCCTCTGCCTGAAAATGGAGATGAGTGCCGCACCCCATAGTCGCCTTTGACTGGACATAAACGCCCAGGGGTCCTTTACCTTTCACCTTTACCCCACCACATGCTGACTGGCAAAGAGTCTTTGTTTTGCTGATGTCCCATCTCCCCGTCTTCGTTCTCTGCTAATGGTGCATTTCTCAGGTGATCTTTTGAACACAGGAAGCTGAGTCCAGCTATTAAGCACCTGACTTCCAGTTTAACTCTTTAAGCATTGGTTAAATTCTAACACTTACTAAATCCAGGAATTTAAGGAAAATCTGGCACCCACAAACTCATAGCAAAATAAAGGACATTGCAGAACATAGTGGAGCACATTCTCCACCTTTTTAAAATTACTGATGCAAATCTGTTGGGATATTTGTATCTGTCTGTAGGAATAGTTCTAAAAAAGTGGAATATCTGATCTTTCAAGTGTGATAACTATAAGTGTGTTATTAAAGGGGAGGGGTTACACTCACACCTCCATCATGCAAAGCCTGTCACCTGCAAATATATATCTGAAATGAGCCAAGATATCACACATATTTGTTTGGGCAGCATGTAATATACAAAGCAAATATGAACAACCCTAGCTATTTATTGTGTGTGTGTGTGTGTGTGTGTGTGTGTGTGTGTGTGTGTGTGTCATATTGTCTTTCCCTTTGATGTTAGATTTGTTTGAGTAGATGACTTGCATTGCAATCCTAGACCTGTGCACTCAGATGTAAGTCCTATTGGATTCAGTGGGGCTCAGTCCCCTCTCAAGTACCGGTAAGTGGAGCTAGGATCACAACATATATTTCTTTTTGGAAATTGGTGTATATATATGCAGTGGCTTTTTTATGGGGGGAGGCAGGGGTACACATACCCCTAAACATTTTGTGAATCTAAGTTTGGCCTCATTGAGGGGCAATATTTCAATATGAGTAGGAAAATGAGAGGACCCCTGAACATTTTTTTTAGAAAAAAGCACTGTATATATGTGTACCAAAGCATAAAAATGCAGGTTCTACTTATAGAGACCCTTTAAGCACATAAATGGATGAAAAGATTTAGATTCGTAACACAGGTTTTGTCTTAAACTGTCTGTGTTGAATTTTAGACTGAGTGACCTCTGTGAGAAAACTATTCAGAATCACCCTTCATAGAAGACAGTAACATCTAAGGACATCTTTTCTAAAAAGGTCATAGGCTTTGAATATTTATTTCACCTGTGTTGACACAAGCAGACAGGCAGAAGTGGGAGATGGAAGGGTTAGCATAAGTTTGAGAAGGCCTGAAGACGAGACGGAGGAGGTTGGATTGGCAAACCTAATCTTAAATGCCATGCAATAAAGAGTGTTCATCAACTTCATGTCCAGGACTGATTTATCCTTCAGATCACAGCTGTCTCGGTTGCTGCCTTCATCTGATCCTAAAACCATAAATGACTTCCATGGCTTTGATGTAATGGGTTCAAGACTCAAAAGACTTTGATGTTTGTTTGAAGTTGATCACATAAAGGGGACAATGTATTGTGCCTGCTTTCATCCCAGGCTATAGTGGGAGTGGAGTGAAGGATAGTAGCAGTTGCAATATAATGTAAAATCTTTTCACTGGTGCAAAATCATAATGTGTGCTTTTGATATTCCTAGTACATTTTGCATTTCACAATTTCAACTATGGAAAAAACAGAGTGTTTATGCTTTGTGGGGACTTGGAAATTCCTATGGGCTTGTTTTATCAAGCCATAACACTGCAGATACCTGGGGGGGGGGGGAATCCATACAACAGTAACTGTATAAATAGTACCGTTTTGTTTTGTTTTGTTTGTACTGAAAGGGTGGTTGGTGCAAATGGTGGGTGAGCTACATTTTAAGTAGAGGTTAGGAGTTTTGTCCCAGCAAAATAGAGAGGTGCAAAAACAACAACAACAACCTTAAAACCCTTAGGTAAGAATGAGAAAATTTTGGTTTCTCTCCCTTTCCTACTTTTCCAATATTAAGTTCAGTTATCCATATTTCCACATCAGTTCATGATTCTTTTTTAAAGTCCTCTGGAAAATTTATCAGCATTTTGTTTGAATATACATGTTTTGGTATGTTGTTTTCACTAACATTTGCCTTTTTTGCATACTTTACCCTACCTAGTATATGCATTTTTGTACCCATTACTTTTCTGAAGAACTGTATTGCAAAATTCAGAGATGTGCAAATTTCAAAAGATGGCTGTGTTTCAATTAGCATTTTGTTTTAGGGGAAAAAAGCAAGTTGTCTCTGGGGAGTGAGTGCTAACTGTCAGGATCACAGCATGTGAACAGAGGAAGTTTAACGTTTTCCTTCTCTATAAGGATCTAGGTTTGGAAGGAAATATCCATTGGTGGCAAGGAGAGCTTTCCCTTTCGTTCCCCTTTTGTGCTTTAAATTGCTCCTGTCCCTCTCCACCTTGCTTGTGACTGGGCCACACCACATTGAAAATATGTGTGCTGCCATCTCACATACTTGGCCCTTAAAAAGAGCAGGTATTTAACTTACAATGATCATCTCCCCCCTCTGATATGAATTGTGACGAGAGCAGAATGTGCATATCAGCAAGCCATTGGAATTAGCATGCTCATATTTTAGAGAAGGAGCTCTGCCCTCCAAATGATACAATTTGCTCTAAAGTCTTTTTTCATTTTTATCCTCCCCAAATCTCTTCTTGAATGGGTTAATGTTATGCTTCTGAATCCATACTTTAATTAGTGGGTAACTCTTAAAAATGCTTACATTCACTGTTTCTTTTTAAAGAGTAAACTAGAGTATTAGAAAAAATTGATTCAGATTTAAGTATAAAATAAATGTATTACTGAAGGGAACCTTCATCACTCTTCCAATTCAATCTGCCCCTTTGGTGCCAATGGCTTCGCTGAAGGCCATGGGATTAGAAATGTGTTAAGAGCCTTGATATAAGTGAAAAAGAGGGAGTGAACTATTTAAATAACTGGCTACAATTAATTTCTCCCCTGATAACAGCAGGAAAACTCGGTTACTAAAGGCTCAAAACTGTGAGTCATGACAGCTAAAGGTTGCAGAAACACTGAAGCATGGAAGGTCATCTGCAGGGCACAAAAAGAGTCTGGAGTGTGTAGCACATTGCAAAGTGGTAGGAGGG
Source organism: Darevskia armeniaca (assembly GCA_034641395.1). Taxonomy (NCBI): domain Eukaryota; kingdom Metazoa; phylum Chordata; class Lepidosauria; order Squamata; family Lacertidae; genus Darevskia; species Darevskia armeniaca. The sequence continues at coordinate 73,069 of JAWWNF010000102.1, read as the reverse complement.
GAGAAGCGTATTCACAAAGTGGTGCCAAAACAACGACACCATTTCTGTTTAATGTCTTTTAATCTTGTTACTGTTCATGTACTGGACCCTGAATTGCCCCTGTTTTACTTTGATAAAGAGATCAATATATAATTATGATTTCTACTGTGCTTAAAAAATGAGCACTGTATCAGGAGGTATGGAAAGAAATAGGAAATGGCATATCAAAGAAGGAATGGAAATGGATTTGGAAGAAAGTACTGCAATCTATATTTTGTATCACTTTTAAAGAAATTTTTAATAAAATATTATTTAGGTGACAATTTACTCTACGTTAAGTAAAGTTTAACCTTAGAATTAATTGTGTATGCTCTCATCAATAAAAGACTGGCTGCTAATTGCATGAGATATAGTTTACACCAATGGGTCAGAATAGACCCTTTGAAATTAATGGACCTGTTAATTATTACCATTAACTTCAATGCAGGGGCGTAGCGTGCCACTTGGGTACCCGGGGCGGCAAGCCAAGCGGCACCCCTGGGGGCGGGGTGTCGCTCCGTGCGCATGACGTCACAACACGCATGCGCACAGAGCGACTCCTTTGCCCCATGCCGCGGCAAAAAAAGCCGCTGAAAAAACCCCTTTCAGCGGGTTTTTTTCGCCGCTGCGCTCCCGGGCAGAGCTACGGCGTCAGCATGGAGGAGAGGGGCGGACCAGAGCCAGAAGGGGTGACTTCTCCATGCTACTGGCCCGCCCCTCTCCTCCATGCCGGGGCGAAAAAAACAGCTGAAAGGGGGTGAAAGGAAGACAAAGCCCCCCTTTCAGCTGTTTTTTTCGCCACTGCGCTCCCTGGGCGGAGCCGCGGCATGGAGGAGGGGGGCGGACCAGCCAGGAGGGGGTGACACCCCTCCTGGCTGCTGGCCCGCCCCTCTCCTCCATGCCACGGCGCCGCAAGCCAGCCAGCGGCGGGGAGGTTGCTATTTTCGGCGCTGCCAGGGCGGAGCCACAGGGGCGGCCAGCAAGGGGGGTGTCACGTCAGTGATAAGCGTGACACCCCTCCTCGCTGGCCGCCCCTGCGGCTACACCCCAGCAGCGCCGAAAATACGCCCCAGCAGCACACTCACACTCAGTGAGCCAGGCAGGGGCAGAGAGCTGCGAGTGCGAGCGCCCCCCCAGATGTTGCGCCGCGGTGCGGACGGCCCCCCCTGCACCCCCCACGCTATGCCACTGCTTCAATGTTGTTGTTGGTTGAACGTTTTGCGTGCAAAGCATGTTCTCTGCCAATGAGCATGACGTGAAAGGGGTTGTTCTTTGTTTAAACACATGGACCTGCCATCTAGTTTGGCTATCGGTAAAGTGAATGTACATTTCGGGGAGTATACTGAACATCTTGCATAAAATTTAGTATAATCTTGTATAAAATTATGATAGTTAAGTTCCGTATACTAATATTGTGTGCAAAATGACATTCTCAGCAAATTCCACTGTTAGCTATGCATTGTGCAATAGTACTTTGTGTGGTTTGACCTGAACCTTTTGCAAATCAGTCTGAGTTCTAATAGTATGAGAGAGCAAGAGGGGAAATATCTCAACTCCTTACCATTCATAACTGTATAACCTACCATCATCTCCTCCAAATCAGTTTTTTTCCTAACCATTCCCACAGGGAAGGTGCGCCAAGTGCTTGGTCATTTTGCAACTGCTTTTTCTATATCTTTTCCAGCTCTGTAGCATTATTTTTGACACTGGGAGACAAGTGTTTTGACTGAAAGTTTTTTACAATCTTTAATTAACCATCTGTGCGCACACTTGCCGTGTGTGTGTGTGTGTGTGTGTGTGTGCGCGCGCGCGCACGGGTGCATGTGAAGTTCTCTTTGGGCTTGTATTTATGTTTTGGGACTGGGATTCATATGTTGACACACATGGAGCAGCACATCAGCATTAATGCTAACACAATACAGCAGGGAGGGACCACCCAGCAATGTCAGGATGTCTGGGTGGCCTCACTTGACACTGGTTCTTTCTCTTGTAATCCTTAATTCTTAAATTGCTACCAAATAACTTCTTGGGAGAATCTGGTCAGAATGACCCAGAAAAAGGGGGTTGTGGTTTCAATTTCAAATCCACCCCAGGGTGTGTCTAATGGGAATGCAGAAAACATCTCTGAACCCTTTTTCACCCCTCATCTGTCAAAGTGAAGCTAAGTGTGTTAAAAGACGACACAAATGTTCATTTTTCAGCTTCTGGAAGAAATACCTACTGTTCTTTGGGTTTTCAAATGAGTTGCTTGGGTGGAGGCACTTTATCATATGAAACTGCAATCTGCCATACTCAATGGCAAGTTATTCTTTGGCTTAACCACTTAGAGACCAACTGGGCATTGCTTACTGCAACATGTGTCTGCCCAGATGCTTTTTTTTAAGGGAAAAGCAACAAAGCGGGTAATTGGGACCACAGAAGAAGTGGGAGGTGTGCTTAACTCTCCCCAGCATTGGCTGCTCCAAATCACAGCACTCTGTCCCAAAGAGCTTTCTTTTCCTTAGCAGGGTTCAAAATGCAGCCTTGTCCCTGTAAGAGAAAGAAGAGTGGCCTGGGTAATTTAGAGCAGCAAAGTGGCTTCCAAGAAAAGGGTTAAGAACCTCCCACCATCCCCACCACACCAACATGCCCTCTTTTAAATTATTTGGAGGAGAGTGTCCACGCTCTGTTTACATGTTGCATGTAGTTTCCCTGCAGGAGGAAGGGGATCCTGCAGGTCCTCTGTGTCCCACTCCACTAGGCAGGTCTATGCAAATTAGATGCTGTTGCCTCCATATGAGAGGGAGAGCACTCCAGTTCTTGGGACACAAGAAGCATGGAAAAGGGGAAGCACAGATCCAATGCATTTTGGCTTAGGGCCTCAGAGCCCACTTCTGTTCTTGAAGGGAACATGGGGTTTGCTAATGATTGAACTACAATATGAAGGCTTACCTGTTATACTCACTATACCTGTTATAATCACTAAGAATTTGACCCTACATTCACTGGGTCAGCCTGCTGTGCTCAGCATCCAGTTTAAGCCTCGGGAGAGCACACCCTCTACATCTAGATTTGGATATGGAGGTCCAGGGACTTGACTCGGTTATGACAGTTTCCTTTGCTTATCTTATCTGAAATTGCCCTGCATTGGTTTTAAAGGTGTCATGATGCTTGGGGATGTGTGATGAGAGGCCATAACAGAAGGTCCCAGTTGCAGTGTCTGGTATCTCCCATCAGAGGATATTGACTAACAGGAAGACCAATGACTGAGACGAAGGAGAGCTGCTGCTGGAGTAGCTATTATTGGGTAGTAGATGGTCAATGGTCTGCCCCACTGTTAAATGGGTTTATAAATAGTCACATAAGATTAGTCACTTGTACATGCTGTTTTGATTATTGATCCATCAATTTGCGGAACAGGTGAAGCACAACCCTTTCACCTTTAAAAAATATGACAAAATTGCTGGAAGTTCAATCATCAGCCTGCCTTGCTCTGCCAAAGGCACACTGTTGAGGATCAATAATGGATCACTGTGGAGGGGTTCATACCAAGTTCCAGTTCATACCAAGTTCTGAAAGGTGCTGGCTGTTGCATTCTATTATGTTAGAATTTCTGCCAGATCCTTAAGCTAACCGGTACTGTTGGGCTCCTGGTTTAATACAATGTTTTCTTTCTGTGATTTATGGCATTCTGTCTCTGGATCTTTTATTTTTCCAGGAGCTCAGTTTCACAAACTCAGGGCCAAGTGTCCCAGGCCCTCTCACTGATGGGTTATAGTTCTAAGCAAGGGAGGAAGTCCAGATTGGTGCAAATACTCCACCAGACCAAATAAAATAACTGTTTCAAGTTGGCACTGATAAATCGACGTGCAGCAGAAGTACTGCTGCCTGAAGTATGCAAACCGCAGCCTACTGGATTAAGTGCAAAACTGAGAAATGGAAGAGTTGTTGAGCCTAGATAGTTTTATAACAGTTATTTTCTGTCCAGAAAGGCTAATGTTACTTCCAAGAGTTATTCATGCTTCTCTTTGGAAGTGAAATGATTGCTGAAATTTGTGTATATCTTTATAACATTTATTACCAATAAAGCCAATTATTAATAAAACCAATAAAATAATGCACTAGAACTTGTCACATTGACAGAAATGAAGAAATATAAACCATCTGGGTAACATACTATGTCGCTTGGGGGGCACCAACCTGGTAGACACCATGGCACCCATAAAGGCCCTTATTAGTGCTTATGGGCAGCAGCCCCAGATTCTGAGCTTTCATGGATGTGTATGGTTGGTTGTAGCAATTCCAAATTATTCCTGCACTAGTAAATTAAGCCCGTTAAGATAACGGGCGCTAGATTATATGTGATATGGCAGACTTCTTCTCTACCCCACCCCCCACCTCGCAGCAGTAAGCAAGCAGCGTAACCACGCCCCCCTCTCCGCCTGCTCCAATCCCTTCTTCCGCGTGTGGCACGCGCAGTACCTCACTTCCGTGACACACAGAAAATTGCAGGTGGACGCAGGGACACTTGAAGATTATAATATAGGATTATAGCAGTGCTTTATTACGGTAGTTATTACAATGATTTGCTTGAATTTTTTTTTTGAAACCTGGATCTTCCCTTTCATAATATAGAGGGGTGGAATCATCTTTATAATTTACAGAATTGTGTTTTACCAACAAATGTAGGTAATGAAACACATCTGAGAAGACGCAGAATAAGTTCAAAATAACTTTATTTAAATAAGAGTACCCTTAAACATTTTTTAAAGAAAAAAAGCACTCTGTATGTTTGTGTGTGTGTGTATCAGGGAGGGCATCAGGGGGGAGGGGCACATTGTGGGTATGTTTCAGGGAGCAAAGGGGAATATTTTGGGAAGCTTTCAGGGGGGAGGGGGCATGTTCAGGGAGGGCATCAGGGGGAAGGGGGCATATTGTGGGTACGTTTCAGGGAGCAAAGGGGAATATTTTGGGAAGCTTTCAGGGGGGAGGGGGCATGTTCAGGGAGGGCATCAGGGGGAAGGGGGCATATTGTGGGTACGTTTCAGGGAGCAAAGGGGAATATTTTGGGGAGCTTTCAGGGGGAGGGGGCATGTTCAGGGAGGGCATCGGGGGAAGGGGGCATATTGTGGGTACGTTTCAGGGAGCAAAGGGGAATATTTAGGAAGCTTTGAGGGGGGAGGGGGCATGTTCAGGGAGGGCATCAGGGGAAGGGGGCATATTGTGGGTACGTTTCAGGGAGCAAAGGGGAATATTTAGGGAAGCTTTGAGGGGGGAGGGGGCATGTTCAGGGAGGGCATCAGGGGGAAGGGGGCATATTGTGGGTACGTTTCAGGGAGCAAAGGGGAATATTTAGGGAAGCTTTGAGGGGGGAGGGGGCATGTTCAGGGAGGGCATCAGGGGAAGGGGGCATATTGTGGGTACGTTTCAGGGAGCAAAGGGAATATTTAGGGAAGCTTTGAGGGGGGAGGGGGCATGTTCAGGGAGGGCATCAGGGGGAAGGGGGCATATTGTGGGTATGTTTCAGGGAGCAAAGGGGAATATTTTGGGAAGCTTTTAGGGGGAGGGGGCATGTTCAGGGAGGGCATCAGGGGAAGGGGGCATATTGTGGGTACGTTTCAGGGAGCAAAGGGGAATATTTTGGAAGCTTTCAGGGGGGAGGGGCATGTTCAGGGAGGGCATCAGGGGGAAGGGGGCATATTGTGGGTATTTTTCAGGGAGCAAAGGGGAATATTTTGGGAAGGTTTCAGGGGGGAGGGGGCAGGTTCAGGGAGGGCATCAGGGGGCATATTGTGGGTATGTTTCAGGGAGCAAAGGGGAATATTTTGGGAAGCTTTCAGGGGGGAGGGGCATGTTAAGGGAGGGCATCAGGGGAAAGGGGGTATATTGTGGGTACGTTTCAGGGAGCAAAGGGAATATTTTGGGAAGCTTTCAGGGGGAGGGGCATGTTCAGGGAGGGCATCAGGGGGAAGGGGGCATATTGTGGGTACGTTTCAGGGAGCAAAGGGGAATATTTTGGGAAGCTTTCAGGGGGGAGGGGGCATGTTCAGGGAGGCATCAGGGGGAAGGGGTATATTGTGGGTACGTTTCAGGGAGCAAAGGGGAATATTTTGGGGAGCTTTCAGGGGGGAGGGGGCATGTTCAGGGAGGCATCGGGGGAAGGGGGCATATTGTGGGTACGTTTCAGGGAGCAAAGGGGAATATTTAGGGAAGCTTTTAGGGGGGAGGGGGCATGTTCAGGAGGGCATCAGGGGGAAGGGGGCATATTGTGGGTATTTTTCAGGGAGCAAAGGGGAAAATTTTGGGAAGGTTTCAGGGGGAGGGGGCAGGTTCAGGGAGGGCATCAGGGGGCATATTGTGGGTATGTTTCAGGGAGCAAAGGGGAATATTTTGGGAAGCTTTCAGGGGGGAGGGGGCATGTTCAGGGAGGGCATCAGGGGAAAGGGGGCATATTGTGGGTATGTTTCAGGGAGCAAAGGGAATATTTTGGAAGCTTTCAGGGGGAGGGGGCATGTTGAGGGAGGGCATCAGGGGAAGGGGGCATATTGTGGGTACGTTTCAGGGAGCAAAGGGGAATATTTTGGGAAGCTTTCAGGGGGGAGGGGGCTGTAGCGGTGGCGATATTCAGCGCCCTGCTTGCGCCGGCCCCCTTGATCGCAGTGCACCTGCTGGGGGGGGGACCCCCACCCACCCAACTCCCAGTGCGCGCCACTCCCCCCAAAAAAGCACCACCCAAGGCCAGCTCCGCACTCCTCCCCTCGGAGGCGTGGGCGAGTCAGGCTCAGAGCAACTTTTCCTCCCCACGTGCGCTGGCAAGCTCTGGGGCTGCTGCCTCCCTCGCCTCCTCCCGTCGTGTCACCTCAGGCGTCCCGGAGTTGGGGGCAGCGGGGACTTCCCGTCTGCAAGCCGGGGGGCTCCGCTTTCCAGGTCTGGGGCGGCGGCGGCTGCCGCTTCTCCGCCTCCTCCTTTTGTGGCCGCCGCGTGCTCGCTGGCTCGTGTCGCACACGGGAGGTGGCGAGCAGGGCGGAGGGGGCTCCGCTTCCTGGCAGCGGCGGCAGGACAGCCTCAACCCGGGGCCCTTCGCTCGCTCTGCCCCTGCGGGCTGTAGGTCCGGAGGGCGGCGGCAGCATCCTCGGCAAAGCGGGGGTGGGCGAGAGTTGCGCGCCCGTCCCGGCAGCATCCAGCCCGCCCCGCCTTCAGCGCCGGAGCGCCGCGCCTGGCCTGGCCTGCCGAGCCGGTGGGAGGCGGAGGAGGAGGAAGCGAAGGACGCAGGAGGCCGGGAGCCTCCATCGGCGGGCGGCGGCGGTAGCGGGAGCGGCGCTTTGCGCCGCTCCCCCCCCCGGCAATGGCGGCGGCGCAGTTTCGCCCGGCCGGAAGTGCCTTCATCGTCCCGCCCCCCTCTCCACCCCCTCCAATCCCTGCGTCCGTCTGTGCCATGCGTCACTTCCGTGACACACAGAAAATTGCCGGTGGACGCAGGGACACTTCAAGATTATAATATAGGATTCTGTTATCTTCTAGCTCCAATCTACAGCAGCACACCAGCAACAGAACAGCCAAGGCCTAACAGCTCTGGAGAAGAATGTTTTCAAACATTATTTTAAAACCAACTAACAAAAATGAATAGATTTTTTTCAGATTTGAACAATTTTATGTTCCCTTATTTTCTTTTTCTGCTCTTTTGGAGGTCTCAGCACCTTTTCAAAAGTCCAAATGTGCCCCCAGACCTGTCAGCCCCAGCAAGCATGACTATGGATGATGGGACTGTAGTTCAGCAAAATATGGGGAGGAGGGGGTTTCCCACACCTGCCATAAGTTCTGTTGTATTCTAAAATTCTCCTTTGATTTCCTCTTAATGTTCCCCCAGATTTTCTCTAAATCTTTGCATAGTTGTTGAATAATTGATGATACTGTAACCAGCATGGTCCCGCTTCTTTTAAGTATATCATGTTTTTTCATATTCAAAACAAAATAAAAAATAAAAAAAATCCTTCCAGTAGCACCTTAGAGACCAACTAAGTTTGTTCTTCGCATGAGCTTTCGTGCGCATGCACTTCATATTTTTTCATATTTTGCACTTTGACGTGCTTTTGAACTGCTAGGTTGGCAGGAGCTGGGACCAAACAACAGGAGCTCACCCCGTTGCGGGGATTCGAACTGCCGACCTTCTGATCCGCAAGCCCTAGGCTCTGTGGTTTAGACCACAGCGCCACCAGTGTCCCTCTGACGCCAAAGGATAAATGGACATAAATCTGACACCAGGAATCACAAGACAGAGAAACCAGTAGGAGAACACTTCAGTCTCCCAGGACACTCTATACAAGATCTCAAAGTAGCTGTCTTATTACAAAGAATTTCAGAAATAGACTGGAAAGAGAAGTTGCTGAATTGCAACTCATTACCAAACTTAAAACCATGGAGAGACCTGGTCTGAATACAGACATTGGATTCTTCTCTCATTATACATGACAAAGCTATTTTTAGCCATCTCACCCCTTGCTTTTTCATGTAAGACTAATTGCAGTCGTTAACAGTCCGTCAACAGGTTTACCACACCTATCAGCCAATCATCCATTCCCACCACCTTCTGAGAATTACCCCTCCCACCCTCTCACTATATATAAGGGTCTGGTGACTTCTGTTTCAGTGTATCTGAAGAAGTGTGCATGCACACGAAAGCTCATACCAAGAACAAACTTAGTTGGTCGCTAAGGTGCTACTGGAAGGAATTTTTTAATTTTGTTTCAACTATGGCAGACGAAGATGGCTACCTACCTGTAATTGGTATTCCAGTTAATTTCCCATTAATTTCGGTATGAAAGATAAGCACAAACCAGTAGGATTTAAATTATATTTGGTTGAGGCATGCCGACTAATTTTCTTGACAATGAGAGGTTTATGTCCTGTGTGGTTCAAAATACTGAATGTCATACACTATTTACGTGACATATCAAGTAGCATCAAATACTTAATGACTAAAGTAACCACCTGGCTCAGGATAACAGCTTGAGAATGTGATAACTATGAATGAGGCAGTAGGCAGGTGAATGAAATGTTAACTCCTGCAGGTAAATGACGGAGAAAGAAAAGTGTAACTTAAAACTTGAGCACCAAAATGCAAGTTGACAGACTTTGGCAGGATGTGTCTGTCAATAGTACATTCATTAGGACACCATATGGTTAGTTGCAATATAGAAACCTCTCATACTGCTTCTGCATATGGCACCCGCTATTTATGTAAAATAGATGCTGCTACGTGTTATTAAAAATCTAACATTACAAAGTCCTTTCCTGTCTGCCAGTTTGAGAGTTAGGTTACATAGACAGTATCATCCAGCTTTTCACCTCCTGTCTGGATAATTTTAACATGCCTATATGGGATTTTGTTGTATGTTAATATAAAGATGGAGAGGCTGAGAAGAATAGGAATTGCACAAGCAGTAATGTCTACACTAAGGCTCACATGAAATGTGACACTCAGACAAGGGGACCCCCCCCCACTAACTTTTTATTTTTATCTTTTTGTTGCTGCTATTATGTGATTTCACAGCTTATACTCAATCCTTCTGGGTTAGGGTGTGTGAGAGAGCTCCTTGTGGGAAACTTGCACAAACTTACCTGAACCCTGCAGAAATATAAATGCAAAAAAATGTTTTACATGCATCATTAATGAAATACCATTTGCAGTATTAAAAAAATACTGCTTGTGTTCACTTGACTTTATTTCTGTTCTGGATGCAAGCTAACATGTGAACTGCTTCAGTTCCTGGGCCTCCGTCTGCTTAGAGCAGAATTCTCCAATATCCCCATTAATAGGTAAAGGTAAAGGGACCCCTGACCGTTAGGTCCAGTCGCGGACAACTCTGGGGCTGTGGCGCTGATCTCGCTCTATAGGCCGAGGGAGCCGGGATTTGTCTGCAGACAGTTTCCAGGTCATGTGGCCAGCATGACTAAGCCGCTTCTGGCGAACCAGAGCAGCGCACGGAAACGCCGTTTACCTTCCCGCTGGAACGGTACCTATTTATCTACTTGCACTTTGACGTGCTTTTGAACTGCTAGGTGGGCAGGAGCTGGGACCGAACAACGGGAGCTCACCCCATGGCGGGGATTCGAACCACCAGCCTTCTGATCGGCAAGCCCTAGGCTCTGTGGTTTAACCCACAGCGCCACCCGCGTCCCTAATCCCCATTAATAGATGTGAGCAAAAAGTTTTCAGCAAAAAAAAAAAAAAAAAAAGTGAGTGTATGTGAAGGAATAAGCCATAAGGGGAGAGCAGTCACCGCCCTTTCATTATTGCTTTTTTCACAACTGCCAGTTTGACAATTAGGGCAAGCAGAGCTGTTCCCAGTGCAGTAGGCCGGCATTCCCTGTCTCTTAGTCAACCCCAAGATAGTATTATTGGAACACACTCACCACTTATAAGCCCCTCCGCTTCACTTGAATTTCGTCCACACACAGACACCCCACAATCCACCAAAATCACCTTTGCCATTTTCAGCTCCCTTAAGTGGGCTGGTTGTCTCTCCCCGTATGTGTTGGGATGGCTTTTATTCAGTAGGAGAGGATATATTAACTTAATCTATCTCTCAGTCTTACATGAGTGAGATTTAAAGTGTTGGCTTTGCAGAGTAAAAGTATACCATCCCTCACAGCGTTTAAACTGGAAGCTAGGCACTAAGGCTGTGTAACCTTATATATATTTCAATCCAGACTGCTCCAGCAGGCTGGGATCTCCTCTTTATCTTCAAAATAATCGGGCAACAGACTGTATTGTAAGCATGAAAAATATAACATTTAATAGTCTTGCACAGGATTCAGCAGAGAGCAATAACAAATACAAGGCAGGAAAAAACTACTTCTAAATAACTAAAATACACGGTGGAGATTAAAGGTGGTGATTTTGTCATGAGACAAATGTTCTTTAGAGCAGAAGAAGCAGTAAGGCCTATAAGGCCTACAGCCCCTACACAATCATTCAAGCCTAAGCCTGCTACCTGGGGGGGGGGGGGAGTATGTTGCTGCCACAGGCATATGATGTCTGCAGCCAGGGTGGGGAGGACTGAGAGAATGAACAGGAGACTGGTATTGGGTTGAATTAAGCCACCACTTGGGACACGGGTGGCGCTGTGGTCTAAACCACTGAGCCTGGGGCTTGTTGCCGATCAGAAGGTCGGCGGTTTGAATCCCCGTGACGGGATGAGCTCCCGTTGCTCGGTCCCAGCTCCTGCCAACCTAGCAGTTTGAATGCACGTCAAAGTGCAAGTAGATCAATAGGTCCCGCTCCGGCGGGAAGGTAAACAGTGTTTCCGTGCGCTGCTCTGGTTCGCCAGAAGTGGCTTTGTCATGCTGGCCACATGACCCAGGGGTGGAAAATCCCACAATGGACAGCAAAGAAGGCAGCTTGCACCTGAATGCCCCCTTAAATATCCCAGGGGTTGACAGGGCCCAGCCTCCATGCCCCTGGCCCAATTGGCTTTGTGGATGAGGCCCACCCAGCATGGAGGGTCCAGCATGGCTGGAGGTGGGTGGCACCAGGTGACCACCCCCTACTCAGATGCACCAGAAGATAATGGGACCCCCCAGGACCTGCTGCCATTTGGCAATTATAATTTTTTTTAAAAGTGTTCCTCTTCACTTTTACTTGGCTGAATTCATCTCCAGCTATGACCAGAGACTATTGTGGGAAGTGTGTATATACGACAAGCCTCCATAGTGATATCACCTTCAAAACTCTGAAAAATATATTGTCTGACTCCAACCTAAAACAATTTCTTATCCATTTTGTATTTTAGGACTTCAGTTTATTTACTGATTGTAGTTGTGTAGAAACTAAAATTGTTTCTGTGTTATTTTGGGCTTTTTTACACTGCATTCTTGATGGAGCAATCTATACACCACAGATAATTCTAGAGTAATAATGTTCTAGGCATTTACTCCTTTTCAAAAGTAGGGGATTCATTTATTTATTTTTTACCATTCACTACATCAGCTCTTTAATATAAGAAGTGTGAAATTACTGTTCATGTCAACAGAAAGGACCCATTTAACTGGGTCAGACTAGAGTGTGGTGGGACAGAAAGAGGGGCAAAATATGATGGCAATGAGTTTTTAAAATTGTATTCAAGTTTGAAATGAGTTTTAAAACTGATTATAGCACAAATGAACTGGTTTGTATCTTGAGCAAAGAAAAACAGATTGGCTGTACATTTATTAAATGGGGGGAGTGTTGAAAGTTTTTTATTATGTGAGAAAGAGAGAACAAAACCCAAGGAAACATCTGGACAATTAATCTTTTCATTCTTTGTACGTAACATGAAGAAAACTACTCAGATACTGGGAGTGGTACCCAGAGACAAATTAACCATTGTAAGCAGAGCACTATAAATTATCAAACATGCATTTGGATCTTGGAATTGGGTGCAACTGTATCAAGGAGGAAGAAACAGATACATATCTAAAGAGTGCTTAATTTAGGAATACAGTCATACCTCATGTTGCGAACGCTGCGGGTTATGCGTTTTCGGGTTGCACTCCGCACCAAACCCAGAAGTACTGACAGGTTACTTCTGGGTTTCGGCGCTTGCGCATGCGCAGAAACTGCTATATCGTGCTTGGTGCATGCACAGAAGTGCCGAATCGCGACCGCATGTGCGCAGATGCGGCGCTACGGGTTGCGGATGCTGCGGGTTGCGGACACGCCTCCTGCATGGATCGCGTTCGCAACCCGAGCGTCCACTGTAGGATGTCTCCCTTCTGAGGTTCCCCTGTCATTGTTCTTCCTAGTAAGATGGTGCATGAAGAGATTGGTGGAACATCTTTGGAAATCATCAGCAGTAATCAGCTCCCTTTACCAGCTTCCACATTTATAGTCTGAGCTCACCCTTTTCTCAGCAACAGTTGGAATGCTCTGCTGCTTTGAAGAGCACATTGCTAGAAAATTAGCAGCATAATAGCAACTAATGGCTAGGGAGGCAGCTGGACTGCTCGAAAACAAAGAACATGGCAGAAAAGCGCGGGGGTTGGGGACAGGACACACACGACTCTTTGCATCTGTCTTTACTATCTTCTGCATATCCAAATTAACTTCATTTCTTAATTTCTTCATCTACTTTTATAAAAAGTTTGTTATCTTGATTTCTTCTTCTTCTGGTAAGTTTCGCCATTTCTGCATATTCCATAAGCTTTTGTATCCATTTTACCTTTGCTGGGACTTCTACTTCTTTTCCATTTTGGGGTGAGTAACATTATTGCCACTGTACATGAATAAATTTCTATGCAGTTTGGTAGTTCTGTGCCTATAATTCCCAAAAGGAAAGCTTTTGGTTTTTTTACAAAGGTTATTTTAAACATCTTTTTCAATTCATTTTATATCATTTCCCAGTAAGCTTTAAGCTACTATAAGACCACCACATACAATAAAAAAGAAGCTTCTTTCTCTTTACATTCCAACACTTATTTAATTTAGATTTATACATTTTGCCAATTTACTTGGGGTTAGATAAAATCGATATATCATTTTCATATAATTTTCTCTTAAACCATAACATGCTGTAAATTTTATTTCCATATTCCACAATCGTTCCCATGCTTCCATGTCTATATTGTGACCAATATCTATTGCCCAATGTTGTTGGCATCTGTTTGTCTCAAGAAACAACGGAGTGTGCCTCCAGGGCTGTTAGGGCTGGTTCAGCTGCAGGTCAGCACAGAGACTCGGAGAGGAGCAGCTGATTCTTTATTCAAGGAAACAGAATGAAAACAGAGAACCTACGAGCAAGACAGGGTCCCAGGAAAGCAGTTGCCAGAACTGGCCATCTGACACTCCACATGTTTTCCCATCCAATTGGCAGCCCACTTGGATTTTCCCAATCGAGGAAAAGCAGTTCACTTGCAGAGTCCACACTGCAAGTGAATCCTGTGAAGTTCTTTGAAGCAGCTAGCAAGTGTGGCTGCTTGTCATGCTTTCACAAACACCTCTCCCAAGACTCATGACTGGAATGTAGAAATTGAGGGGTATAACCTTTTCAAAAGGAATAGACCAAACAAGAAGTGGAAATCACAAAGGAAGAGTACCATATATACGAGTAGCCAATAGTTGCAGGAAGAAGGTCAGGCGGGCCAAAGCTCAGAATGAGCTTTCAAGAGAGGTTAAAATAATAATAAAAGGTTCTTTGGTTATGTTTGAAGCAAGAGGAGGAGCAAGCAAGTAGTAGGTTCTCTGCGTGGAGAAGACGGAGAAATGCTAGTGGGTGGCGGAACTGCTCAACACCTACTTTGCTTCTGTCTTCACCCAAAAGGAAAGCAATGCTGGTGATAACAGAATAAATGATGTAAAGAGGAACTGCAGCCCAAGATAGGAAAATAGGTGGTAAGGAACACCAGGCTACTTTAAACAAATTCAAATCTCCAGGGCCTAAAGAGCTGCACCTAAGGGTACTAAAGTAGGGTTGCCATATTCTGAAGAGCAAACGAGGACACATTTGCTGACTTCTACTTTTAGCTATGGGACGCAGGTGGCGCTGTGGGGCTTGCTGATCACAAGGTCAGCGGTTCAAATCCCACGACGGGATGAATAGATAAATAGGTACCGCTCCGGCGGGAGGTAAATGGCGTTTCCGTGCGCTGCTCTGGTTCACCAGAAGTGGCTTTGTCATGCTGGCCACATGACCTGGAAGCTATACGCCGGCTCCCTCGGCCAGTAACGCAAGATGAGCGCCGCAACCCTAGAGTCAGACACAACTGGACCTAATGGTCAGGGGTCCCTTTACCTTTACCTTTACTTTTAGCTACAGATCGCTATGACGACTCTCATTTTAATGTTTTGTGAGCAGAGCTGCAGAATTGGGGCACATTCCACTGAGTTCTAATTCTTTACTTAGTCCTGTTTGTACTAGAGAATCCCTTCTATGGTTTTTTTTAATGCCTGACTATATCCGCAGATGAACCACACCAACAGCACTTCATTCCAGTGCCTGCCCCACAAACAAAAGCAACAACACCTTTGAAAAGAGCACACTGATGCTATGACAAGAAACCCACAGCTGCTAACTGCCTCCTTGCATCTAGGCAAAGGAAGCTAACAAAATGCCTTACACTTGCTGATGTATCTTCATTTAACCCAGGCCAAAAAACTATCAATGCCTTTTGGGCTCATTTGACCAAATGAGAAGTAGGTCAGGCTAAGATTACCACTTGGCGCCTCAGCCAACAAGCCCCCAATGATCTGCTTCCTCCACTACCTCTGGGCAGCCCCTGCGCCCCTTCACCACACCAGAAGCGGCCCCTGTAGTGCTGGCACTGGTCGCTGACTCATCCGGACGGGCAGTCACATTGGCGGTGCTGGGCTCAGGCCCTTGCAGAGCCAGGCAGAGGCCCGGGCCAGGTAGATAATGTGGCCCCTTTTTTTTTTAACCCTGGGGATCTCCGATAACATAATTTCTTTATAATGTATTATAATTTTAAATACATTTTACAATAAATATATTATTTATTTTAAAATGTATTATACAATTTTTAATAGTTAAAAAATGTATTTAAAAATCTATTTTTAAGTAGACAACTTTGACTATTATTTATTATCTTCTTATTCTACTCTTAAAAAGATGCATGCTTGTGAGAAAGCCACTATTGCTCGTAAGCCACTAATTCTTTAAAAAACATGGTTTCCACCAAATTTATCTTCATTGAGCTATATGTACTCCTCGGGTGTAAGTAATATTCCTGGCCTAGTCAACAAAATTTTAAACAAATGGCCACATCTTCATCAATTTTCATCATTTTCAAAAAACAAATTAGCGATAAGAAAGCCAACACACTTATCTTTAAGTTAAAGGTAAAGGGACCCCTGACCATTAGGTCCAGTCACGAACGACTCTGGGGTTGCGGTGCTCATCTCGCTTTATTGGCCGAGGGAGCCAGCGTACAGCTTCCAGGTCATGTGGCCAGCATGACAAAGCTGCTTCTGGCGAAGCAGAGCAGCACACGGAAACGCCGTTTACCTTCCTGCTGCAGTGGTACCTATTGATCTACTTGATCTACTTTGACGTGCTTCGAACTGCTAGGTTGGCAGGAGCAGGGACCGAGCAATGGGAGCTCACCCTGTTGTGGGGATTCGAACCGCCGACCTTCTGATCGGCAAGCCCTAGGCTCTGTGGTTTAACCCACAGCGCCACCCACGTTCCCATCTTTAAGTTACACGTGGTTTAAATTTTTGGCAAACAAGATTTCAAACAAAAACTCACCAACTTTTAACAGCATGAAAAACATGGCCCACCATCACAAACACTTGACTTGACTAAGACCTTACTTGCTTACCGAGGGCGTATTCACAATCCCTTCATCTCTCCAACACAACCAGGTGAGCGATTGTGAATATGCTGACTGAGGCACCCTTTGGAATTGGAGGCCCGGCCAAGTGGCCCATGTGGCCCACCCTCTGTCTGGGGCTGGCTGGGCTGGCAGCGCCCTCCATTGGCACACAACATGTTGCACTTCTTTGCCTCAGCAGCTGCTCCTGTGGAGAGGAGGAGGACGAGGAGACTGCACTGGCCGCGGCCCACCGCTTCATCGCCTGAGGCAAAATGTACAGAAATATGGAGAATGGAGCCCTGGGAGGGAGCAGGCGGCAGCGGCGAAAAGCTCCGCTACTGAGCTTCGTGCTGATGGGTGGGTGGACAGTGGCCGGCGAGGGCTGCGGCATGGCCTCCTTCTCCCTGGAGCCTTGCAAGCTTGCAAGGCTCAACCTTAGTGCGGCGGAGGAGAAGCTCGGCCTCACGCTCACTCTCCTTCGTACACAACAGTTCTGAGGAGAAGGAAGAGGCATCGTCAAGCCCTTGACAAGGGAGAGAGAAAGAAATAGGGAGGGAGAGAAAAATAAGAGAGAACATGGAGGGAGGGAGTGCTAGAGTGCCACGTGCGAGAGCCTCTCTGTCTACAGACAACATCACAAGGAGGCAAGGGGAGAGGAGGTGGCACCTTGTGCCTTTCAGGGTTTTGGTTTTTTTAATCAGACATTTTGCCAAATTTGAAAAATCCTCCTGGACAGACCCAGGTGGCACTGTGGGTTAAACCACAGAGCCTAGGGCTTGCTGATCAGAAGGTCGGCGGTTCGAATCCCTGTGACGGGGTGAGCTCCCGTTGCTCGGTCCCAGCTCCTGCCCACCTAGCAGTTCGAAAGCACGTCAAAGTGCAAGTAGATAAATAGGTACCGCTGTAGCGGGAAGGTAAACGGCGTTTCCGTGCGCTGCTCTGGTTCGCCAGAAGTGGCTTTGTCATGCTGGCCACATGACCCGGAAGCTGTATGCAGGCTCTCGGCCTATAGAGCGAGATGACCTGTAAGTAAGACCTGAACCAATGTCTTCAAGATACAAGAAAGGAGATTTCAACTAAACATCAGGAAGAATTTTCTGACAGTAAGAGCTGTTAGACATTGGAACAGACACCCTTGGGAAATAGAAATAGAAATACTTTATTGTCACTGTACCACCTGTTTACAGTGAGATTAAACGAGCCCCCCTCCCCCCCAATCTCTCAGTCCTTGTTACACTCTATGTGCTGTCGTACGACCACCAACCCCGAACGTCAGCTGCAATGTTGCTGTCTTCCATTCAGCAGCCTCACGGCCCACAGGTAGAAACTGTTCTTTAACCTGTTGGTTCAGCTTAGCATGCTACTATATCTCCTGCCCGAGGGCAGGAGATTAAAAAGGTGCTGGCCAGGGTGTGAGTCATCCCTGAGAATGTTCCTCGCTCTTCTGAGGCAACGGTCTCCTGCGATGACGTCTAGCGGACTCAGGGGACAGCCCATGATGTTGTGTGCTGTCTTCACCACCCCCTGTAGGGACTTTCTGTCCATGGCTGTCAAACCAGCGTACCACACCGTAATACAGTATGAGAGAACACTTCCTATCGTGGACCGATAGAAGGAAATCATCAGTTGTTGTCTAACATTGTTCTTTCGTAAGACCCTAAGGAAATGAAGTTTCTGTTGGGGCCTTCCTAACCACCTGGGCTGTATTGACCTTCCAAGTAAGGTCTTCACTAAGATGGACTCCCAGAAATTTAAAGGAAGAGACTCTCTCCACATAGCCCCCCCCCCCCAATATACAACGGGGCTAATTCCCCTCTCTTCCTCCAAAAGTCCAACACCATCTCCTTTGTCTTGCCAATGTTTAGGTGCAGATTGTTCTCTGAGCACCATGTGGATACCTTTTGAACCTCCCCCCTGTACGCAGATTCATCTCCGCCTGTAATTAAACCCATTATGCTGGTGTCATCAGCAAACTTAATAATTGCAGTAGATGGGTCAGATGAAATGCAATCATATGTATACAACGAATACAGGTATGGACTTAGCACGCATCCCTGTGGACTGTCCTTCCTTGGAGGTCTTAAAGCAGAGGTTAGATGGCCATTTGTCATGGATGCTTTAGTTGAGATTCCTGCATTGCAGGGGGTTAGACTAGATGTCCCTTGGGTCCCTTCCAACTCCTATGACTCTAAGAAATTAGAGACCCATAGGCCCACCACTGTTAGAGACTCCACTCTGAATTTGTATAGGGTTTACTCCTTATCCTCCTCTTCTCCCGAAGATAGCCCACAATTAGTGGAGGTTTAGGATCAGAGCTTTCCTTCTCCTAGATCAGTGGTGGCCAAACTTGGCCCTCCAGCTGTTTTGGGACTACAATTCCTATCATCCCTAACCACTGGTCCTGTTAGCTAGGGATGATTGGAGTTGTAATCCAAAAACAGCTGGAGGGCCAAGTTTGGCCACCACTGTTCTAGATGGTCTACCTTCCCAGGTTGACGAGTCCCAACTGCCCTTCATTTCCCTCTATAGCATGCTCTGAAACCACCTTCTGGACACCCACTATTGCTCTCATCAGCTGAATCTGCTGGAGTCTGCCTCCACACACAGGGGAAGTCCCTAACTCATCAAGGGTTTGAGCCCCATCAGCTACCTCACTTGGTTTAACTGCCAATCAAAGCCATTCCTGGGGTGTGACTGCTGTCGCATGCTGACAGCTTCTAGGAACCACAGGTGAGAACCAAGTGCAGGGTGGAGACCAAAGGTGGACCAACTACCCCGAAAGGAGCATGGTGTGTTCCCCCACCAGGGGTACTGCCGCCCCCCTAACACCCTAGCAGACAACAGGAAAGGAATAAAAGGTAGCTGTTTCTTTTTATTAACTTGAGTTTTGCACATTACTTGGAACTAGTGATTCTGCAGGAGCCTAATGAACCTTAATAATAATATAAATGACCAACACATTCAAGTGGGATCAGCTGGCCCAATTCCACTGGAATGACTGAATGATGAAATCACACAGCCAACATAAAGATATGGCAGAATTGCCAATCTTGAAAAATGACTGATTAGGAGCCAAAGCAATGAAGCGTGCAGAGATGCAGTGGTGTACTTTGGGCTCAAAGGAACCTTTTAATTGTTTAATTTCTCATGACACATTAACAGTTCTCTCACAGCAAACAGGTTGGGAATTACTTCGAAAAACAATTCTTTGACAGGACTTTGCTATAACATCCATTCAGCCTATGTCTAGGTTGTTTTAGTTTGTTGTTATAGCCTTCTGTCCTTGAGCATGAGCCGTGCAGTAACCTTTGCCAACAAAAGAAAAGATCTGCATAAGTTACATTTTGTATAGTAACTGTTTTGCCACAGGCTTTATTTTTCTACATTGGTGTCTGCTGAGGTAAGATATCTGTCCCAGGACGCGCAAAGCAATGCACATAGCATGGAGATTACCTAATTACATTGGTGATTGGTGTCTTAGCCAATGTCCATTTAGATAAATCTGTCTTTCCTGCTGCAATCATAACAGCAGAATACTTCCTGTTAATTATAAACTTCTCTTTCCAGTCACAGTGAATTGGGCAGGCAAAGACTGGGCCTGCGTTGAGCCAATTTCTCATCTTTCCATCATTTTTTGTTTGCAATGAATTATATTTTAGTGCTGAACTAATACTTTCAGCCAATCGTTTTCTGGCCAATTGCAGGGCAAAAATAAAGCAGCCTGGAAAATTGGTGGTGGGAGGGAGTATTTCAGGCATATGTTCAGAGGTGAGTTTGGGTGCTTATCTTAATGACTGTATGAGGTGGCCAAGGGTTTTTGTTGTTTGTTTTCTTCATATCACACCAGTCTTTGCCACTCTCACTGGCCACACTTCCTGGAACGCCCTTGAGGAGACGCCACGCTGTCTCTCGCAGAGCCTTTCCCAGCCCTGCTACCTGAGACAGTTTGAAATAAAGATACAAAAGACTGCAGTTGGGACCTTCTGCATGCAAAGCGTCTGCTCTGCTGCTGAACCTCATCTGTATAACAAAGTCGAGCAGTATATGTCGAGCAGTATATAATTTAAAGCAAGCTTTGTGACGAGGCTTTGACAAGTTTGCGGGATTTGTGACTTGCCTTCTGACAAAGCATTACAAAGATGGAGATAGTCTAATTGTCAATTTCCTATATTCTGATTGATAGTGCTGCTTAGCACTTACTCATGCAGGAATCCTTTCCACTGACCTTGTTTTCAACACTAATAGGTCATTTTGTCTACATAAAATTTTTCCATTTCTATAATGTCTAGAGTTTTTAGTAGTCAGTCTGTTACAGAGTTCCTGATTTCTGTCTTTCAGGGTCCACCCCATAAACATTTTAATTGCAAGGTGACAAATATTTTCTATTAAGGTACAGGAGTAATCCATCACATTTGCCAAGATCACAAATATAATTACAGATGTAACTCCACACAAAGACCAGGTAAATTATGTCAACAGTAGCTTGCTTGGCTTTTCTCAAAGATTAAACAAACAAAAAACCCTGTTCTAGCCAATATTCATAGAACAGGTTAAGGTGGATTTGAAAAAATGAGAAACACTGCTGAAGAGAAAGTCAGTGCTAAACAGAAATTAATACTGACTGAACACTCCATTATTCCTCTAAGTTATTTGTTCTAACACTTAACAGCCACAAGAATAAATTTGCTAGGATGATGTATCCAGCCATTGACTACAAGGCCTTCAGACATACTCTGTTTTTAAATCCTGTTCCGCATTTTAAGAAAATTGCAGTAATAATGTGGGTTTTAAATTGCACTTGGTTGGCATACTTTAATCTGCAATTTCACACAGGCAATGTAAACATTTGTTACAGGAGTTCAAACTTTCCCATGGGAGAATGCTGCATTAGCCTTTTTTCTTTTTAAAGCTGTGCATGTGTTGGGGGTGAGGGAGATATTACAAGATACAGACTTGGAAAATGATGTGAAAGAGTCTTTCTGTTTTATTTACAAACTAGTTACAACAATCTGATCCCAAACTAGAGTTGTGGTTTGGTAAATGAATATTTTCTTTTCTTTTTAATATGATAGCTGTTTGTAGTGTTAACTTGGTTGAGATTTATTTGGATAAATATTTTTGAAGTATCAGACATTAAGTATCAGACATTGTTCCTCCTTTCTGGTGTTTTCCTCATTGCTTCATTCTTCTATTTGATTTTTTTAAAAAATTACTGAATAGTAAAGTTGTACAGGTAGTTTCTTATGCAAAAGTAAAATTGTAACTTTTCTTGACACCTAGAGCTGAAAATAAGATGAGCAAATACAAAAGGTGCCAGTTTTGAAAGTGTCAGTGATTTCGATTCTGATCCAAACATCGACTAATGTAGAATTTCAAAATGGCAAAAATGTTTCAAACTTTTCCTCTTATATTTCTACTATGCTGTTCACTAAGTGTTATTGAGACAAATAGTTGTCAGCCCCTGTCATGGAAGACTTTATTGTCATTGTCCCCTCGTGGGAGCAACGAAATTCCTCAGTTGCTATATCAACTCAAATAAGACACTCCACATAATCTAAAAAATACTGATACACACAATACAATACAGCATAATACAGTGGTACCTCTGGTTACGTACTTAATTCATTCCGGAGGTCCGTTCTTAACCTGAAAACTTTCTTAACCTGAAGCACCACTTTAGCTAATGGGGCCTCCCGCTGCCGCTGCACAACCAGAGCACGATTTCTGTTCTTATCCTGAAGCAAAGTTCTTAACCCGAGGTAATATTTCTGGGTTAGCAGAGTCTGTAACCTGAAGCGTATGTAACCTGAAGCGTATGTAACCCAAGGTACCACTGTATAACAAATAAAATAAGATGACTTCAGAGTCCAGAGTTTCCATTTAAGGCCAAAATTGCTCTAGGAAATAAACTGTTCTTGAGACGGCTCGTTCTCGCCTTGATTATTCTGTATCTCCTTCCCGATGGCAGGAGCTCAAAGAAACGGTGACCAGGGTGTGATGGGTCTCTTGATATATCTAATGCTTTTCTGTGGCACCTGATGGTATAGATACATTCTAAGGTAGAGAGTGAACAGCCAATGATACTCTCTGCTGTTTTGATAATTCTTGGCAACACTATCCTATCCCGAGAAGTGCAGCTTCCATACCACACACATAAACCATAAGTGACCACGCTCTCAATGGCACAGTGATAGAAGGCAAGCAGCAGCTTTTGCGGAAATACAGTCTGTGCTGCGCCTTCTTCACAATCCCCCCTATGTTGACACTCCAGGACAAATCCTCCTGTAACTCAATGCCCAGGAATCTGAACGTTGTCACCCTCTCCACACAGGTTCCATCAATCAAAAGCGGCTGGACATCGCTTTTCTGCTTCCTAAAGTCCACCACAAGCTCCTTTGTTTTCTTTGTATTTATAAGCAAATTATTGGTTCTGCATCACTTTTCCAACCGTTCCACCTCATCTCTGTAACCCATCTCACCCTCCTTATCAGAGATGAGCCCGATCACAGTTGTATCATCTGCAAATTTAACAATCCTGTTACTAGGATGGGCAGAGACAATCACATGTATAGAGAGTGTAAAGGAGTGGGCTAAGCATGCATCCCTGTATAAGGGCCCAACCGGACCCTCTGGGGGCGATCTGACAGAAAGTCCAATATCCACCTGCAGAGTGATGACGGGAACCCCAAACCTCCCAATTTAGACCCGATACGTCGTGGTAAAATGGTGTAAATGCCAAGCTAAAATCTACAAAAAGCAATCTGGCATAGCCTCCCCGCTGCTCCAAATGTGCAAGAACAGCATGGAGGGCAATCACCACAGCATCCCCTGTTGATCTTTTTGTTTTATAGGCGAATTGGAATGTGTCCAGTCCCTCTGGTAAGCAGGCAACAACTTAATTCTGTACTAGCTTTTCAAGTCTACATATGTGCGCTGCTCTGGTTCACCAGAAGTGGCTTAGTCATGCTGGTCACCTGACCTGGAAGCTGTACGTCAGCTCCCTCAGCCAGTAAAGCGAGATGAGCGCCACAACCCCAGAGTCGACTGCAACTGGACCTAATGGTCAGGGGTCCCTTTACCTTTACATATGTGGTAGAATGAGGCAAGTGTCCTGGGGTACCACTTCAGACTGAATATGGGAGAGACAAATTTAATGCTTCTCTGGATAAAATTCAGGTGTCAAAATAGCACAGCAGGAAGTAGAATCATAGAATCATAGAGTTGGAAGAGACCACAAGGGCCATCCAGTCCAACCCCCTGCCAAGCAGGAAACACCATCAAAGCATTCTTGACAGATGGCTGTCAAGCCTCTGCTTAAAGACCTCCAAAGAAGGAGACTCCACCACACTCCTTGGCAGCAAATTCCACTGTCGAACAGCTCTTACTGTCAAGAAATTCTTCCTAATTTTTAGGTGGAATCTTCTTTCTTGTAGTTTGAATCCATTGCTCCGTGTCCGCTTCTCTGGAGCAGCAGAAAGCAACTTTTCTCCCTCCTCTATATGACATCCTTTTATATATTTGAACATGGCTATCATATCACCCCTTAACCTTCTCTTCTCCAGGCTAAACATACCCAGTTCCCTAAGACGTTCCTCATAAGGCATCGTTTCCAAGCCTTTGACCATCTTGGTTGCCCTCTTCTGGACACGTTCCAGCTTGTCAGTATCCTTCTTGAACTGTGGTGCCCAGAATTGGACACAATATTCCAGGTGGGGTCTGACCAGAGCGGAATACAGTGGTATTATTACTTCCCTTGATCTAGATGCTATACTCCTATTGATGCAGCCCAGAATTGCATTGGCTTTTTTAGCTGCTGCATTACACTGTTGACTCATGTCAAGTTTATGGTCTACCAAGACTCCTAGATCCTTTTCACATATACTGCTCTCAAGCCAGGGGTCACCCATCCTGTATTTGTGCCTTTCCTTTTTTTTGCCCAAGTGTAGTACTTTACATTTCTCCCTGTTAAAATTCATCCTGTTTGCCTTGGCCCAGTTCTCGAATCTGTTAAGGTCATTTTGAAGTGTGATCCTGTCCTCTGGGGTATTAGCCACCCCTCCCAATTTGGGAGGGGTAGAACTGAGCTAGAACATTTCTGCCAGATATTTATCCTTTACTATAGTTCTCCTGAATTTTAATTGAGAGGCTGGGGAGAGAGAGAAGGAAACAGGAGTAATTTTTTTGGTAAATAAACAATGTACAAGGAGCAAATATCAAACTCCATGTCACCAATTCCTCGTCTAAACAGAAAGCATCCCAGAAAGCCCTCAAGTTCAGCCAACACTGGGTCAAAGGAAGGATGCACCCAGATAGTAAAAAGAGGCTTCATGATTCTAAGGAAATGTTTAAATAAAGATTGGTCTCATCACTTTGGTGTAATCACTGCTTCAGATGCTACACAAATTGTTCTTGTATTGCTTGTGCTCAGATGAGGAGATACTGAAAGTAAATTATTTAGGCCAACATCTCAGTGGTTATATGAAATATACATTCTTGAACTCTCACCAAGCAAAATGCCTTTGGAAGGAATGTCTTCAGAAGAATCCTAATTACATTGTAGCTGAAATTCAGGAATCCCTTCTCCCAAAATATCCCAAGTATTTTTTACCACTTGTAAAAAATAGATGGATATAGAACAGCCTTGGTAGATCAGGCAAGGCCTGTCTAATCCAGCAATTTGGTGCCTCTTGGTGCAGACCCTCCAAGGGTCCCTATTTTCAGGGACATCCCTGATTTAGAGAAGCAATCCTGGGTGTCTAGGGGAAGGCTCTGGACCAAATTGGCCGACATAGGTATTAACAGAAGGTTATTACTTCCTATTAATTAAATTACATGAAAACAATACCCTTCAGATAAGATTTGCACAGGATGGCAGTCTTTCTAAAGGAATTCCAGTTCAAAAAGGGGTCAGACAAGGATGCTTATTGGCTCCATTTTTATTTAACATGTTAATTCTCTGATCACATGCTTTCATGTAATCGACACTCATGCTCCTGTGTTTTCTAGTGGCAGGAAAGTGCCAATTCTAATGTATGCTGATGATGCTGTACTTCTTTCCCAAACCAAAGTTGGCTTGAAACGAGCTTTAGAGAAATTTAATGACCAATGTAACATCGAATTGTTAACAATTAATTTTTCTAAAACTAAAATTGTTTGTTTTGGCCGCTCTTTTAGGAAATACAATTGGAATATGAAAGGAAATGCCATAGATCAAATTAAGAACTTCCAATATTTAGGCATAACCTTCTCTTATAATGCCAAATTCTCAGTACATCTGACCGCATCAGCCACTTCAGCAGAGAGAAGTGCAAATGCCATCCTCAGATTATTTAGAAGGAAAGGTGCTGGCTTCCTTCCAATGGCCTTGAAAGTTTTTCAAGCAAAATCTTTGGCCCAACTCTTGTATGGCTCACAAATTGGTCTCTCTGCCAACCTTAAGATCCTTGAAACAGTCCAATCAAAATTTCTTAGATCCTTATTTGGTACCCTTAAGAGTACTCCCAACGTAATATTAAGACAAGAAGCAGGATTTCCCAGAGGTGAATTAAAAGTCTGGGAACAGGCAATATTCCTATGGTTGAAAATTCACTCTAACCCAAAGGGAATGTTATCTCACTTTCTGGCTGCAGTCCCTTATCCACCTTGGCTTACGCAAATTGTTAACAAGATCAAACAAATTGGCCTAAACCCCGAAGACTTCTTTAGTGGACCCTTGAAGAAGGCAAAAACATCTATTACTCAGAGGCTTCTCGATATCGAACTGCAAAAAGAAGATGCCTAACTTCCTGAGAATTACAGGTGTCTAAAATCTTGGCCCAACTTTTCAGCTGCCCCTTATTGATCTAATATTACTTATGAATCTTATAGATGGGTTTTTTCCAGAGCCCGATTTGAGGCACTGCCTACAGCTGTACTACACGGCAATTTCCTGTGGGTACCTATCCACGAGCGCCTATGCCCATGCATGTCCAATAAGGTGGAATCTGTTACTCACATTCTTCTATTCTGTGAATTTTACAGTGAAGAACGGTCTCGTCTTATATTACCCCTTTTATCAAAATTTAAAGCCCTGAAATCTTACGCAGATTCCTTTTGGAAGACTCTTTGAGCTCAGTATCCTATGCTGTGGCCAAGTTTTGCACCTTAGCCATCAAAAAATGTAAATCGCTTCTACTGGAAAATATACTATAAATTTCTTTTGTGCCATTGGTTTTTTTCCCTAATCCTTAGGATTTTGACGCCTTGTAGTGA
Source organism: Darevskia armeniaca (assembly GCA_034641395.1). Classification (NCBI taxonomy): domain Eukaryota; kingdom Metazoa; phylum Chordata; class Lepidosauria; order Squamata; family Lacertidae; genus Darevskia; species Darevskia armeniaca. The sequence continues at coordinate 46,513 of JAWWNF010000102.1, read as the reverse complement.
TATTCTGATCACTGGTTTGGAATTATACTGTACTGTATTATATTGCTGGCTTTTGCTGTAATAAACTGAGTTGAGTTGAAGCGATCCTGGTTTCTGATTTGATTCCAGAACGTCCCACTTTTCCTTAGGATGTCCCTATTTTATTGGATAAATGTTGGAGGGTATGCTGGTGCTCACAAGCAGAGTGTGAATGTGGTCGTGCCATCTTTCCCCCCAGCATCTGGTATTCAGAAGCTACATGATAGCTTAGTATACTTTTTGTAGGCTGTCACTATTATGATTCAAACAATAATATGAACTGACTCAGGCCTTGCAGTCATCATTGGAGGCCCATCTTAGTGTGCCTCCCCCACAAGAGGTCCAGAGGGTGGCAGCACAAGAACAGGCCTTTTCTGTGGTGGCTCCCCATTTGGTAAATGCTCTTCCTAGGGAGACTCGCCTGGCGCCTTCATTACATATCTTTAGGTGCCAGGTGAAAATGTTTCTCTTCAACCAGGTGTTTGGCTGATTAGCATTCTATTGCTTTTTAAATGTGTTTATGACGGGGGGTGATAGGTGTGTTTTTCTTTTATTATATATTTTGTATTTTCCTTTAGTAGTTTTCTGGTGAACCACCTTGGGATCTTCAGAAGAAGGGTGGTATACAGATCTAACAAAAACAATCAAATAAATAAAGTTATCTATCCCTAAATTGTTTGTTTTTAAAAGCCAGTTTCATAGAATTATAGAGTTGGAAGGAACCTTGAGGGTCATTTCGTCCAATTCCCAGCAATGCTGTGAATTCCATATTTTAATTATGTGTTATGTGAAAAAGTAATTTGCAAAATAAACTTTATCATGCTACCCTGTATTTTAATATCATGGGGTGGGGGAATGCCTGCATTCTTTACTGCCTACATAATCTGTGATTTTATGAATATTGTCTTTTTTAAAAAAAATTGAAATGCTAAATGCTTTAAAATGATAAAACACACAATTTACAGAGCACTTTAAAGCTCTCCAATGTGCTTTATGTACACCATCTTTTATTTCTTACAACAAACTTGTAAAGGAGGTTAGTATCACAACAGTGTCCCAGCATGTGCCCTAACACTGAGCTGAGGATCCCAAACCGCACTTAATGCCATCTTCTTATTCTCATGCTATTCTCATTTATTCAGATTTGGGACCTCAGAACATTCTTGTACATAAAAATTGTATGGTGAGAGTTGCAGAAATTAACCTGGATGTTGACTTGACTTTATTGAATCTGCGCTGTTGACACCCAGCAATTATGCATCACATTCAGATCAGCAATCCAATGTTTAAGCACCGGCTGCTCTTTAATGCCAACATCATTATAGTTCGAGAAAGAAATGTGGATTGGCTTGGACTTTTTCAAATAATTTAGCTTTCAAGAGCCAAAGCTCCACCATTCATAAACACTCAATTTTGCACTGCAGGGTAGCTGAGATGGACCCAATCTCAGGGACCTGGAACGCCAGGCAGCTCAAGCAAGCAGCATGCAATTATTGCCATCTGCTGTGCTTCCTCGCTTCACTTCCTTTATCTTAAATCTTTATTCTGCCTACAAAGATGTACAGTAGGTGGAATCTGTCAGGCATAAAGCCAGCAGGCAATGTAAAAGTGGAGACGGCTGGCGTCAGATTGATTAAACCAGTGCATGTGTCTGCTGAGAGCAAGATGTGGAGTGTAATCACTGGACACTTGCTTTCTGCTCTGTTCTCTGGTAGATAGTTAAGCAATGTTTTAGTCTTTGCAGTGAGCTCCGCGAGTTCTCCTGTAAGTTATAGCACAAACCTTTGCATGCATACTTGGAAGAGTAATCACTTAACTCTTAGCTGATACAGGATTACAACCCTTTGAAATGTTATCAAATAAAACACACGTCCTTCTTTTTCCTAGCTATGCCATTACCTTGCTCTTATCAAAAAGTGTGGCAGATTGCCACTTGTGTGGGATAATTAATTAGCACAGGCTAATTGAAGACTTAATTTGTTTACTGAACAAATGTAGCTTTGTTTCCATGTAACTTTATGAGGCTGTGTGAAACATCTGCTCTTTTGTTAACATTGTGTCCTTTATTGGTGATTTTAAATTTCTATTTAGTGTATATTTTCATTGTTGTTGTAACTCTCCTTGTGCTCATTAATTTGATGAAGCATAGGCCAGAAATTGAAATAATATATCATTTTATGCTATCAAAACTCCATAAGGAAGGTGCTGTAATGGAGAAAGTCTTATTCCTTTGTTGTTGTTGTTTAGTCGTGTCCGCCTCTTCGTGACCCCATGGACCAGAGCATGCCAGGCACTCCTGTCTTCCACTGCCTCCCAGAGTTTGGTCAGACTCATGTCGGTAGCTTCGAGAACACTGTCCCACCATCTTGGCCTCTGTCGTCCCCTTCTCCTTGTGCCCTCCATCTTTCCCAACATCAGGGTCTTTTCCAGGGTCTCTTCTCTTCTCATGAGGTGGCCAAAGTATTGGAGCCTCAGGTTTGATCTTCTTGCAGTCCATGGGACTCTCAAGAGTTCCTTATCACCATCCAACTATCCTTATGGAAGGACACTTAACATTTTTGAGCATTGAGCATGTAGAAAGGAGGCTATCCTTCAGATACAATACTATCCCGACCTTCAGTGGGACTTGCTTCCAGGTCAACATGCATAGGATAGAGCTGTGTATGTAAGAACTTGCATAACAATATGGTCACAGACCTGAACTAGCTGATATTTAAAGACTAGCCCACATGGAATGCATTATAACAGACTGGTGTGCAATAAAGTGTGTATTAAAGTGTAAATTTCCTTCCTTGGAGAGGGTGCAGTTGATGAACCAGTCTGAGGCAAAACTAATGCCACCTGATACAAATTTGATCACTCTAATCTTTTTCATTATTAATTGCAATTCTGTTAGTAAACCAGGCAAGAATCATAGGATCATCTGAGGGTATCAACTAAGGCATCCAATACAGCTCCTACTGTTGGAAGGTTCTTTCTGACGTTTAGTTGGAATCTCCTTTATGTTGTGTAAGAGCTCTTTGACATTGGAACAGACTCCCTTGGAAGGTGGTGGACTCTCCTTCCTTAGAGGTTTTTAAGCAGAGGTTGGATGGCCACCTGTCATGGATGCTTGAGCTGAGATTCCTGCATTGCGGGGGGTTGGAGTAGATGAGTCTTGGGTGTCCCTTCCAACTCTGATTCTTTGATTCTATTGGGGGGAGGAGAGATGGGCAAGCCTGTCTCAGCAAGCTCAAGGAAGCTTCCTAAGCCAAATAGTCAATAAGAAAAGGAAATGATTTCATTGCAGGGTCCACAAGGTATTCTCTGTGCCTTGCCTCTTTAGCCATAGAAAAACAAAATATGTTTTTTTAAATATAGGCCATATTGGCCAGGTAATGAAAAAATATACAAGAGTCCCATGGAACTTTAAACTGACTAACAAATTAGCTAGAGGGCTAAAAAGTTGTTTTTTTCATGGGGGGGGGGTATTACTGCAGTATCTTTTTAAATTATTCTACTATTTTTGCAGCCAGGATATTTTTTTTTAATGTAAGTGTCTGGAAAAACACGGTATTATGTCTTGATGTATGATGCCAACAAAAAAGCACAACTACATTTTAAATAGAAAATATAAGAACCAAGCATCCTTTGAAATGCAACCAGTTTAGTTTGGCTTTGTTTAATAACCTCATTCTCAGTCTTGCATTAAAGATTTGTGGCTTCTACTTTTAATAATGATGCCACATAAAGTTGGTTCTCTTTGAACAGTTTCCTTATGTTCAGCTGTACTCATTAGGAAATCCTGTGTTTCAAAGATCTTATCGAGCTGTATGACGTCTGTAATTATGCCACAAGAGGCCCTGCTTTTTAGAGGTTTCCAATTTTTCCATTTCTTGTTAATCTTCTTGGCTCTACTACATTGTGCTACACTCTCTAGTTAGAAACAGCAGAAACTGTCACTGTATACAGACACTCCATTGACAACTGAGAAGTAAACGAGAAGATAATTACTAATGGGGGGAGGGGGGATTTAGCCAGGCAAGCAAAGGCCATTTCTTTGTGAAGGCAGAGTCTGAGTTCAAAACTTATTGTCCTACCAGTTGGGGGTGGGGTGGATTTTAATTTCTGCTTACTGCAGTTGCTTATTGAAGCAGGTACCTAATCAATAAGGAATACTCATTGAGGCTCAAACCACTTTTTTTTTTAATCTTCACCCAAAGTGACATAGACAGATTGCAAATCTAAGTGATGAAAGAGTAGTTGGGAAGAGGGTGCTTAGCCCTTTCCCTTCCTGTTATTTTCCAGCTCAAAATAACCCTTCTGCAACTATTTGCCCTCATATGAGGGGTAATATTAGGAAGCTATCCTTCTTCTGCTCAAGAAGAGCCTGCTTGTCATTTAAAATACAGAGCCCCACTCAAAGAGAAAAGGAAAGAACCATAGAATGCCATGTGAGATGCACTTTAAGCCTGAAACTTCACCTAGAGTAACATTCAAACCAAGTGTGCAAGCGCTTGTACATAACAGTGCATAAAAACAGATTCAGGTGGATAGCTGTGTTGATCTGTCATAGTCATAATAAATAACAAGATGAAAGATGTGAAAGATTTTTTCCTCTTTCAACTTGTTATTTATTAGTGCATAAAAAGTTTTTTGGGGGGAGTTCTGGCATCCCCCGCCAGCCGCCTTACCTTTTTGAAAGGGATGAACAGGGTAAAGATGGCAGAGATCACTAGTGTGCCTTTGGGGAAGGCACTCTGGTGAGCTGGGGGCGAACACGCTTCACCCTGCCGCATCCCTGGTGATACTTAAAAGGAGGTGGCAAGGCCAAGCATCTTCGTCCTGGCGCATCCTTTCTGAGGAAGAGGTTAACTAGGTGCAGGGGTGCAATCTATGGAGGTGGGGGCCATAGATGGCCCATAGATGGCACCCCTGCATCTAGTGAACCTCTTCCTGCCAAGGCCAAGAGAGAAGACTAAGCCACAACCAGAGGAGAGAGAAGAAGCAGGCGCAAGAGGCAAGCAAAAAGTCAGGACCAAGGTGCAAATGAGGGCCAACAGAAATACCAGGAGACAAGACTGAGAGCTGAGGAAGACCTCCTTGCTTCAGCAAGCCTTGACTGGATCTTAAATTCCTTCCTGCCTGGAAGATCAAATAGTTAGCCTGGGGCTGGATCTATACTGACCTTTTTAACATTATTAGAATGATATTGGCTATATCATTCTAAAACCTTTACAGGGCATACAGTGGTACCTCAGGTTTCAGACGCTTCAGGTTACAGACTCTGCTAACCCAGAAATAGTACCTCGGGTTAAGAACTTTGCTTCAGGATGAGAACAGAAATCCCCTGGCGGCAGCAGCGGAAAACCTCATTAGCTAAAGTGGTACCTCAGGTTAAGAACAGTTTCAGGTTAAGAACGGACCTCCAGAACGAATTAAGTTCTTAACCCGAGGTACTACTGTACTGTACTGCTTTTAAAAAGTTCCTTGTGTTAATGTTTCCCTTAGTGCTGCTTCATGGTTGCTCTGCAGCGCCCTCTGGTGTCACATTTTAATAATACATTAAGAACTTTAGGAGTCATGCATCAGTTGCCCCTCGGTTACCACAACCCTTCCTTAACCCTTTCCTAACATTCTAAACCATGAGTGTAGATCCACCCTGGATGGACAGGTCAGTCCAGGGCCTGAGGATACTAAACTGCCTATGCAGAGGCTGCAAAGTGTGGTTCAGTGGCTCATCACATAGGGCAGCCATGCACAAGCCCACATGCTCCTAGCTCAGCCCCAACCAGAGGGGGCCTCAGAGCTCCTGCATGTACAGTGGTACCCCGGGTTCCGAACTTACCGGTAATTCGTTCCGGAGGTCCATTCTTAACCTGAAACTGTTCTTAATCTGAGGTACCACTTCAGCTAATGGGGCGTCCCGCTGCCGCCACGCTGCTGGTGCGCGATTTCTGTTCTCGTCCTGAGGTAAAGTTCTTAACCCGAGGTACTACTTCCGGGTTAGCGGAGTCTGTAACCCAAAGTGTTTGTAACCCGGGGTACCACTGTATATGTCTACTACCATGATTAATGTCCATATTCTTGGATTATTAAAAATGTAAGAACTCTGCCCCCCATTTAACCTACTCAGTGTGAACATGCACACTGCTTGGTGGCTGCAAAAAGGATCACATAATGAATAATAGCACACAGTGAGAGAACTGGTAAACTGAAAGTATTTTATGGAGACAGTGGGACTAGACTATTTGAAAACAAATAATTAAAGATTTCCAAGTCCAGCATAATTTAGCATGATGCTTACACTTATTACTGACAATTACTGTTGGTATTCTCCATGGACCAAATTCTCTGGTCAGCTGAAGAAACTGGAGCTGATCATGTATATTTCAAAACAAATAATCTTCAACTCAGGTTAAGAAAAAGCAGCAGGGCAGGCCTCAGTTTGCCCAGAGGTAACTCAGTGGTCTTCAGAGTACAGTATATTCACATATTACATTGGGAATCTGAAGCAACATGTTTTTTAAACTTCATCAGTGTTGCTGAAATATTTTCAATATGCCTCCATCTCCATCTCCCCTTCCAAATCCAGCACCCACCACCTTTTAATGTATGGAGATCCTTTTATATAGCCAGCCATGTGTATACTATTCATTAGTGGTAGCAGGGCTTTTTTCAGCTGGAACTCACCGGAACTCAGTTCCGGCACCTCTCAGGTGAGTGCCATTGCCATTCTAAGAGAATGAGGGAGGTGTTCATGGTGAGTTCCGGCACCTCTTATTCTAGAAAAATAGCTCTGAGTGGTAGTAATCTCACAATGACATTGGACAAGGAGCAGAGTAGGATGCCTCCATGAAATGTCATGGAGCATCTCATCTGAACTTACAAATTTTTATTTTATTGATCCAGTTGCATAAATATAAGATGGGGGACACCTGGCTTGAAAGTAGTACATGTGAAGATGATCAAGGGGACTTAATAGACCACAGACGTAACATGAGTCAACAGTGTGATGCAGCAGCAAAAATATGTGAACACTATTCTAAGCTGCATCAACAGAAGTCTCATGTTCAGGTCAAGGGAAGTCATTTTATTCTGCTTTGGTCAGACCACACCTGGAATACTGTGTCCAGTTCTGAGCACCACAATTTAAGAAGGCTGCTGACAAGCTGGAACATGTGCAGAGGAGAGTGACCAAGACAGTCAAGGGTCTGGAAACCAAGCCTTATGAGGAACGGTTGAGGGAGTTGGATCTATTTAGCCTAGAAAAGAGGAGACTGAAGGTGATATAGTCGCAGACATGCCTTAGGTCAGTGTTTCCCAACCAGTGTGCCTCCAGATGTTTTGGGACTACAACTCCCATCATCCCTTGCTAGCAATACCAGTGGTCAGGGATGATGGGAATTGTAGTCCCAAAACATCTGGAGGCACACTGGTTGGGAAACACTGCCTTAGGTGTTCACCTATGGACATGGGTGATCTGACACTAAGTAAAAGCGAAACAAAAGAAGTGCCATGGTCAGATCACTTCCTGGTGCAACTGGACTTCTCTGCGACCCTTCCCCTCTGCAGGGAGGTGGGACCGATTCTGATGGTCTGCCCCACCACTTAATGGATCCAAATGGTTTCCAGAGAGTGGTAGGGGATGTTTTATCCCATGTTGATGGCCTTTCAGCTGATTCCCTGGTGGCCCGCTGGAATGCGGAGTTAACCAGGGCTATTGACTGTCAGCCTTTGAAACGCCTTCTCCAATTGTATGGAGCCCGGACAGCCCTGTGGTTTTCCCCAGAGCTGAGGGCGATGAAACAATCGCTGAGATGGCTAGAGCGCTGGTGGCAGAAAACTCATTTTGAATAAGACTGGATATGTGTTAGAGCTTAACGTTGAGCCTGCCAAGTGGCGATAGCGACGGCGAAGAGGACCTTCTTCACCACCTCTATTGCATCTGCAGTAAATGGCAGCAGGAGACTCTTTCAGGTGGTTCACAGTTTACTGTAACAGATTCTGACTCAACATCAGGAAGAACTTTCTGGTAAGAGCTGTTCAACAGTAGAACAGACTCCCTCAGAAGGTGATGGACTCTCATTGGAGGTTTTTAAGCAGAGTTTGGATGGCCACCTGTCATATATGATGTAGGAATTGGACTAGATGACTCTTGGAGTCCCTTCCAACACTCTATGCCTTCTGAACACCAAGCAACACCAGTTGCTGCGAGGGGCTGGATGAGGCCAGGGAGCAAAGGCGCAGCATGGACACAGCGGACATGGTTGGATTGGCTGCCCTGCTGCCTGCTACTGAATGGCTTACTAGTTGACCCTGATTATTGTGGTGCTTTATTTCTCCCACCAGCTGTTCCTGCCTACACACATGGAACCCTGGGACTGGGAGTTTTCTCTCTCACACACACAAACTACACACCCTGGTTTAACAGTACAAGCAAGTTCTGTTTTCTAGAGAGGGGCCTGGACCAGCAACTTGCTGCTCAGAATATTGTTAGTTCTGCTCTAATCCTGCTTCTACTTGGCTCCAGAAATCCTCACACAATCTGGATGATAGGAACAGATACAGGAAAATAAGTGGCTATAATGATCCTCAAGCGTAATCTGCAGTTTAGCCGTGATTTCCCCTCTGCAGCAGGGTTGCAGTTTGGGTCCGGACACTGAAACAGGATTTTGTATTTGTGTAAATGCACATACTAAAGGCCAGAATTTCTTTAATTTCAAATAAAAAGGGGGATGCGATTTCTCAACTCTTCACCCCAACAGCACTCTCAAAATAGCTAACCATATTTGAAACAGCAATAAAACCAAGGCATAAAAATTAAAATATCAAGCCATGTAATAACCAGCAGAAACCCATGAAACTTGGTCTTTCTCCAGTAATACAAAATACTCCCTTAAATAATCCAGGGAAGGAAATTGCCTAAAATAGCACTTGCCATTTTCATCATAAAAAACTTACAAGCCCTTGGTCCCACTATGCCCTTGAACAGATTTCATTCTCTTTATTATGAAAGACCAACTGGGTTTTCATAATCTATAAAAATTCTGGCAAGAGAGAGGGTGCTGCCGCCACAGAAGAGGCTACTGGCTTTTACTGGCTACCTTAAGAACTTCTAAGTACCCTAAAAATAGAGAACTCGCTCCTTCACATATGGACTCGATCTGTGCAGTCAGATGTTGCATGATCACTCCTCACATGTTTCTTTCCTACCAAAGGATTGTTTCATATGCTGTTCGTTCTAATTTCACATTTGTCAAAGGAAAGGAAAGCTCTAGGTTGAATAGCTGCCTTTGGAAAGGTAGGTTGAAGTTATTGCTAGAGTTGCCATATTTCAAAAAGTGAACATCTGGACACAAAAGTTGTTAATGGTTTTTGTTTGTTTGTTTGTTTTTGCAAAGTTGTTGAGCTTTTTTTAGTTTTGCTAGAAGTTGTAGAGCTTTTTTCTGCCAGAATCTAGTTTTGCTTCTGACTGTAGTATTCCGGCTATTTTGGGGAAATTCTGGACATATGTCAACCATAGTTATTGCACGCATGGAGCAAAAAGCACCACCTTTTATTTTTAAAGAAGATCTACGGCTTTATTTTTTAGCTGGAGAAATCCACCTCCCTACTTCTCCAAGAAAGGTTTCAGTACTGTTGTCAGCCTTTCAGGTCTTTGGCAAAAAAAATAACCAAGTCTTTAGTTAAAAAGCTGCTGACATCAAACACACAGTAGGCTGCTGTCCCCAAAGCTGGATGGCTCAGGTCACAGAGGTCAAGTGCCTAATAGGAGAGTGTTTTAATTGCGTTTCTGTGCCTGCCCTTCGCTGACCCATTGGCAGGCCTCTTTTGGTCACGTGGTGGCAGTTTATGAAAGGGTGAGAAGGGAAAGTGGTATTATTCAAGCATCACCATTACTATGGCATAGTGCAGGTAGGGAGAACACAAGGCTGCAGCTACCGAGTAATCCTGTAAATTGGTTAAACTAACAATGGAAAGCACTATGTGTTGTCAGGCTGAAAAACTAGAGCCCCCATACACACCCTTCAACATGCCTAATCCTGCCAAACAGTACAAAATCCTATTACTCAGTGAATTATAAATCCTGCTTCAACACCCCATTTGTCTTAAAGTGTTTCATTGTCTACAACAGAAATGCAATACTTTTTCAGCCATATAATTACCTGCATACTGGTCTCTCTCCCCCCCCCCGCCCCCCAGCACTTTTAATCTTCTGTGGCAGGATTTAACCTTCTTCTTTTTCCATGTTCTTGTTGAAAAACAAAAAAGAGTTGCGCTGGGTTAAGCCAGAGTCTACACTAGTTTCTACTTCACTCTAATCCACTCTCACATTTTAGGGTATTTATTATTATTATTATTTTGCTGATAGGAAAAAAATCAGTTTGGGAACAAGTATTGAGTCTTATTTTCAGAAGAGTGCATACTGGTGCTAGACTGGTGACTGGGAGCGGCCGCCGAGACCACATAACACCGGTCTTGAAAGACCTACATTGGCTCCCAGTACGTTTCCGAGCACAATTCAAAGTGTTGGTGCTGACCTTTAAAGCCCTAAATGGCTTCGGTCCAGTATACCTAAAGGAGCGTCTCCACCCCCATCGGTCAACCCGGACATTGAGGTCCAGCGCCGAGGGCCTTCTGGCGGTTCCCTCGCTGCGTGAAGCCAAGTTACAGGGAACCAGGCAGAGGGCCTTCTCGGTAGTGGCGCCCGCCCTGTGGAATGCCCTCCCTTCAGATGTCAAAGAGAACAACAACTACCAGACCTTTAGAAGACATCTGAAGGCAGCCCTGTTTAGGGAGGCTTTTAATGTTTAATAGATTACTGTATTTTAATGTTCTTTTGGAAGCCGCCCAGAGTGGCTGGGGAGACCCAGCCAGATGGGCGGGGTATAAATAATAAATTATTATTATTATTATTATTACTGTAGATGTTTATAAAGATAATCCATATGTTTTTGCCAGTGCTATTTTTCTAGAAAAAGAGGTGCTGGAACTCACCACAAACCCTGCTCTAGGGGTACCACCAACACATCCCCCTAATGGGAAATGGTAGTAGGTGCCACTAGAATCTGAGGGGCTGGGCTGCGGGAGGTTCACAGGCCAGTCACCCAGCAGCAGTGGATGGGCAGCTGGCGCTCCCCCCCCCCACTTCTCCCAATCTGCCACCTGAAGCAAGGGTTGTATAATGGGTGGACCAGCCCAGTGTTAAACCCAGACACTCCGCGTTAAAATTACCTTTTTGTCCATATTGGGGTACTACGACAGAGAGTGTGACTTTCGTGGCTGCATTTTCACCTCAAAGCAGCACTTATTTTCACCTGAACATTTTATCTTGCTTTATTTTAAAAGGAAATGGCATTCAGTAATTTTTCAATGCATTCCAGAGGTGTCTATTTTAGGTGAGATTGAAGCATAGTTGTCCTGCATGTGTATTTTCAACGTGTGTTTTCAAGATTTTAGAAACAAAACATCAAACCACACTTTTCAATATAAACTTGTTTTGGAAACATGCATGCAACTCTTATAAAGTTATGCAAAAAGCAGTGTCAATGATGAAACACAACATAATGAAAAATCAAACAACCAAGATTTTTAAAATTACACATGTTCACACAGCACACGTTTGTGTTTAAAAATCATTACACACACACTATCAATTCAGCAACACAAATCATTACGCACAATGAATTCAGGAATTACACTAGGCCTTGAGCAGCATGTTTCTGAAATGAGCTCTTCTTCATAATGATTCAGAAAGCTACTCCAGACACGCGATGAGACTGAGGCAGCATTCCTGGCCTGGCTGCTTAGTCACTGAGCTGTAGTGCTGTGGCCCTGGAATCAAAACCTAGAATCCAGAACACTGATCATGCAACTCTGTCTTGCTTAAAAGAAAACTGGTATAACCTGAAACAAGCTGTGTGCTGAAAAGACAAAAGTTGTACATTTATGTGTAAAACAATTAACAAGATCTGAGATGCTAAGCAGAAAGAAAGCAAACAACTTTCCAGCTGGGCTCCTTGAAGAAAAAGCTTGTGTCTCTCTGCTTCAACACAGCAAAGGGACATAAGCTTCCCTATGAAATTATCTAAGTGTCTGAATAGAATTTCAGGCGTCACTTTCAGACGTCACTTTCAGACGTCACCGGTACCTCCTTCATAAGAAGGTGTCCATTCATCTCTGCATGCTTGTTCCCTTCCTAAGCAAGGCATATCCAGATCACAGAAATACAGGCTCCTGGGAGGCTGTGGAATTATCAAGGTTTTAGAAGACACTCAAATGTTGAAACCCTGAATGTAGAAGCAAATCCCAATGAACTCAGCAGGGCTTCCTTCTGAATATTTTGCTATTTTGGGTTATTAAATACCCAGAACAGTTTACAAAAAAAGAATAAGTGGAAATGTTAATATGAATATGACCAAGAGCTGTGTTATGCCCATCAAACAATGAGATGGCATCTTCCTTAGTCTTGAATTTAATTTAACAGCTAAGGGTGTGAATTTATTTGATGGGATGCTGGGAACAGTGAATTGGGTATTTCCTCAGGGAGGAGCAAGGAAAACAGGCACTTCCTCCTCAGTTTTTTCTCCTGCCTGACTCAGCAGTATGTTTCTCCTGGCTCTCCTGCTTCTTCAGATAAATTTTCAGTTTTGATCTCATTTTATTGTTGCTTTATTTTCCCTAGTTTTCCCTAGTTTTAGCAACTGTCGTTGAGTCTTGCAAAAATATCAATATATATATTCCAAAAAAATTAACGCCAAACTGTTTCTATACTTTTAAAGCACAGGCAGACGCAACTATGGATGCTATGCAATTTACAACTAGAGCTATGGCCTCAAATAGCGCCATGCTGCATGCTTTGGCTTGAGAACTGGCATGCTGATGCCGCGTCCAAAGTAAACCTCTCTACTGTGTCCTTTACTGGGGGTTACTTGTTTGGGGAAGCTGCTCTCAAAGATGTCTTGATTGAGTCTAAGGATAAACACAAAATCCTAGTATCTCAAAAGGATGATAGGCATATGTCCACATGCTCCTTTCCTTATTCACAGGCTCAATCCTTTCGTTCCTTTAGAAACCAAAATAAATAAGGGATTTTAGATTTAAGTCACAGTCATTCAGACCGAGGCCCTAGGTCCGCCAGGGCTCCCAGCACCATCCTTCCTCCAATTCCAAATTCAACAAGCAGAGAACCCAATGACGGGGTTCCTTCCCAAGTAGAAGGTCCTCTATCCCATTTCTCCTCCGCTTGGCAAAGTTCTATAAACAATTGTTGGGTGTTATTTTAATGTTCTCTTGAAAGCCGCCCAAAGTGGCTGGGGAAACCCAGCCAGATGGGCGGGGTATAAATAATAAATTATTATTATTATTATTATTATTATTATTATTATTATAAAAGTTTTCTCAGAAGGTTATTTTATAGACCTCATCTCAGTCCCTCCATGTTTCATACTCTCTGCCTTACTTAAGAACAAAACTTGCTTACAAGCAGTTTGGAAATCCCTAGAAATGGGAGCAATTGTACCAGTTCTAGTGGTGCCAATCAATCAATCAATCAATCAATCAATCAATAGACTCAAAAAAATGTTGGCCGGTTCTCAATCTGAAGTTCCTAAATTGTTGTGTTGCTTACAAATAATTCAAAATGGAGTCCTTAACCTCCATCAGGGAGGTTCTTCATGTCAGCGACTCTCATCCATCAGTCTTCGAGAACCATACCTCCATGTTCAAATGCATGCAGATCACCCAAAGTATCTACTGTTGGCCATAGGCAAGCATCATTTTCAGTTCTGGGCTCTCCTGCTTGGTCTAGCCCAGGGGTTGGCAACCCGCGGCTCCGGAGCCGCATGTGGCTCTTTTACACCTTTGCCGCGGCTCCGGGCGCTGTACTGGCTGTGACTGGCGGTTGCGAGGAGGTCTGTGCGTGTGTGTTTGTGGAGCAGCGGTGGCGGCTGCCGGACGGTGAAAGAGCGGATTATTCCTGGCTTCGAGAAGTTAGTTAGCCGGGAGAATGCATTATGAGGAGCCCTCTTCGCCGGCCTTGCAGCGCCCGCGCTATGGCTCTAAGTACCCCGGCGCTGACTTGCCTCTCTTGCTGCCTTAGTGATCAGCAGCCAAAAAAGGGGAAAAAAGCTCAACAACTCGTCTTTCTCCCCCTCCCAAAATCTCAATGACAATGGGCAATTGCAGGGAGAACTCCTTCCCTCTTGCTGACACATAGCTGGTCACTGTGTGTGTGTGTGTGTGTGTGTGTGTGTGTGTGTGTGTGTGTGTTGCATGGGCTGTTTCCCCCCCCCTCCCTCATGCCGACGGGATTCATCGTTGCAAGGGAGCTTCCTTTGTGAGGGCTGAGGATCCTGAGAAACTTCTTCAGTAATCAAAGAATTCAGGATTTAGTGTGCTCTTGCTAAAGTTTCCAGTGCTACTGCTTACAAAATTAATTAAAATGAATAAATAATTTTTTAAAAAAATAATCATTGTGCATTTTAAGTTATCAAAGAGAGTAATTGAGTTTGTGTGCAGCTTTGGTTGTGCCGTTGCAGGGGAAAACAGCTTTTGTTTTAAGTTCAGTTCATATATATATATATTTATTTATTTATTTATATTTATTATATATATATATATATATATATATATATATATATATATATATATATATATATATAATAAATGTTCATATAATATATAATATTATATATATAATAAAAGTGTACCAAGCAAACAAGGGCACATGTTTGAAGCAGCACAAGAAGAACCCTTTTTTTTTCACTCCTAAACTGACAAGCTGTTTCTCTGCAAGGAAGGGGAGGTGAGCAGCCCTCTGCCTGAGTGCTAGATGATGGGCCATTTCCCTCACAAAGGACCCACCACCTAAAATGGATTTGGCCCGGGCTAGAACAAAGGATAGTCCTTAGCTCTACATTAGCCTTGCCTGGCCAGGGCAGGAAACCAGTTTTGCAGAAATGTGTGTCTGGGAGGGGTCAAGGAGAGATGGCACAGGTGTGAGAATTCTCAGGTTACAGAAGCATTAAGGTAAGAAACAATATATGTAGTGTTATATTTGTTTTAAATGTCGCAATGGTTTTGCGGCTCCCAGTTTTTTTTTTCCTTCAGAAACGGGTCCAAGTGGCTCTTTTTGTCTTAAAGGTTGCAGACCCCTGGTCTAGCCTCTTCACCCGAGTTTTCTTGAAGATAATGATCACCCTAGTGGCGCACCTGCGTCTACAAGGCGTTCATATTTATTCATTCCTAGACCACCTGCTCCTCCGGGCAACATACCTTCAACAGACTCATCTCCATTTGCACACCACCCTCAAGACATTACAATCTCATAACTTCTTGATCAACTACAAAAAAAGTTGCTTGGCTCCATCACAATGGCTCATTCACCTACCGATAGGAGCCCTGCTAGATACAGTCCAGGTCTTGTGACTCTTCACCAGAGCGGATCAGCAAAATCACAGCAGCAGCCGCAATCTTAAAGACAAAAAAGATGACGGCCAAACATCTGTCAATAATTCTAGGACTCTGCGTGTCAGCCTCTCAGATTACGCGTTGGGTGAAACACCACGCAATAACCCTACAGTGGTTTTTACTTCTACATTAATGGGCGATCATTCACAACCACCCCAGGTCTTTGCTCTTACCTCAAGCTGTCCATTCTGTGGTGGGTGCAAACCTCCAGTCTTCAGCAAGGCACTCCATTCAGAAATCCGTGCAGCAGTCAGATAACCACGGGCTCCAGTTTACAAGGATGGGGTGCCCATTGTCAATATCTCTACACTCAAGGCCTGTGGAGGCCACTCACTCCATCAATTGGCTAGAGTTGAGAGCAGCCAGACTGGCAATTGTTTGCTTCTCCTCTTGTCTTCAACTCCATCACATCCTTCATCAAACAGACAATTTAACAATGAAGGCCCACATATCTTGTCAAGGAGGCACCCATTCGGAATCTCTCCAGAAAGAGACAGCTCTTCTCTTCAACTGGGTCGAGCATCATCTTCTCAGCCTCATGGCAGAACATATTGCCGGCGACGACAGCCAGGAAACAGAAACTCAACAAACAGGTGTTTCTTCAGATTCAACACTGTTGGGGTCCTCTACAAGTCAATCTCTTTGCTCACAACCTAAACCGTCAGCTACCCCATTATTTCAGCAGGTTCCAAGACAACCAAGCAGATGCCTGGGATGCCCTAATGATGACATGGCTGAAGGAACTATTTTATGCCTTCCCTCCTCAAGCCACCATTCCAAGAATCCTCTGAAAGATCAGGTTGGAAAAAGCTCAGGTGGTTCTTGTTGCGCTGTTCTGGCTTCGCAGGCCTTGGCTGTCAGAGATTCAGGCTCTTTCAGTGGCCCCACCATTTCAATAGGCTTTTGTCCAAACCCCATAGGGTTGCAGGGCCACGCAAGAGCCCCTCAGGACACCTGGGGAGAGGGAGATCTATGCCCCCAGTCTCCTTAACTCTCCCCGGTTTTGGTTTCCCTGCGCTGGTCAGTGGCCAGCTCTGTCCCGTCGGACAGCTAGTCGAACCAATGCCTACGCAACCACTCACGTGTTTTGTATTTTAATAAAAAGTTGTGGCCAAAAAATATGCCATAAACCCAAACCAAAATTTTTGTCTGAAGTGTGAATTATTAGGGGGGTGGCTTGGTGACCTCAACATGCAATGCATACAGGAATCTAATTTCATGAGCTTTAAGCTGTACCACCTAGGCCAGAACAAGGCATTATGGCAACCATGAGGCTATAGCCCCAAATGGTGGACCTATGTCTTATTCTGTTCCTCTTCCACATAACATCTAAAGATGCTTAGTACTGTATGTGAATTTCCTAAGTCTGAGATGTACAATTATGCTGCATATATGTGTGTGATATACTAATTTGGGCATCCCTAGATGTTAAAATAGAATACAGAGGAGACACAAGGCTACTGTTTTCATTGGCATCTTTGTGTTTGGTGTAACTTTATCTGAAATGTTATACTCTCTCATACACTGCTTGAATGAAATATGGAAAGGCCTACACAGTAAGATTTAGACTTGATATTGATTCCCAATTAAGCCTGTGGGCCTTTTCTGCAGTGGCTCCCCGTTTGTGGAATGCTCTCCCCAGGGAGGTTCATCTGGTGCCTTCATTATAGATTTTTAGGTGCCAGGTGAAAACATTCCTCTTCCACCAGGCCATGGGCTTATTAATACTCTATTTTAAATATGTTTTTGGGAGTGGAGATTATTGTTTTGCTGCTGCTGCTGCTGTTGTGTTAACCTACTTATTTTGTGCTTTTATCCTGTATTTTTATCTTGTGAACCGCCCTGAGATCTTCAGATGAAGGGCAGTATATAAATTTAATTAATTAATTAATTAATTAAAAATTACCCAATGCATGCATGTGAACTGATGTGTGTGTGTGAATTTTATGCTATGTGCATGCCTACATATTGTGCAATAGATACTCATTTATGTCATCAGCCTTTGTTGTGCTTATTCTGTGAGTTGGGTGGGTAGGACTCATTAAATATATTGTGGGATCAGTATTTTATTTTCTGTTTACTGCTGTTTTTATCTTAATTTAGAGTCATTGTCATTTTATTTTTACTGTGTCAGTCACTTTGAAGCACTTAATTATTAGAAATTTTGTTTGTAAGAACAGTAAGACTAATCAATTTATTATTGTTATTGTCATTAATCACATTTTTGCAATTAAGGGCTACATCTCTGGTCTTACTACAAGGGTCCACCTCAATCATTCTGATGTTGGTCCTCATGTTGGAACTGTGTATCACCTCAATTTTCACAGACATCAGGCTGGTTTTCAAACCTTCTGTATGACATGGAAAATTCTGCACAGGGAGGATTTTTTCCTCAAATAAATTTTTATTAGTTTTCCAATATTCCCCCAGTAATAGCCAAATTAAAACAATTTCAATTAATTTCCAATTAATACAATTATTCAAATGCCAATCAACTTCCAGTTAATACATTTTGGTTAAAGTGGTTAGTTACATTTGGTTAGTTACATTTCAGTTATAATAATAATTCCTTTATCAAAAGCTGCATAATTAATTATTTCCATTTGTATATAAATTTATAAAACTTCAAGTGAGGAACTCAAAATATTATCTTTGTTCTGTCCTGCGTGTGAAATATTATAACAACAACAACAACAACAACAACAACAACAACAACAACTTGCTATTTCTACCCCACCCATCTGGCTGGGTTTCCCCAGCCACTCTGAGCGGCTTTCAACAGAACACTAAAACCAGAATAAAACTACAAACGTTTAAAAATTCCCTAAAAAGGGCTGCCTTCAGATGTCTTCTAAAAGTCAGATAGTTGCTTATTTCCTTGACATCTGATGGGAGGGCGTTCCACAGGACAGGTGCCACTACCAAGAAGGCCCTCTGCCTGGTTCCCTGTAACTTCGCTTCTCGCAGTGAGGGAACCACCAGAAGGCCCTCGGAGCTGAACCTCAGTGTCCGGGCTGGACGATGGCGGTGGAGACTCTCCTTCAGGTATACTGGACCAAGGCCGTTTAGGGCTTTCAAAGTCAGCACCAATACTTTGAATTGTGCTCGGAAACGTACTGGGAGCCAATGTAGCTCTTTCAAGACCAGTGTTATGTGGTCTCGGCGGCTGCTCCCAGTCACCAGTCTAGCTGCCGCATTCTGGATTAGTTGTAGTTTCCGGGTCACCTTCAAAGGTAGCCCCACATAGAGCGTATTGCAGTAATCCAAGCGAGAGATAACTAGAGCATGCACCACTCTGGTGAGACAGTCCGCGGGCAGGTAGGGTCTCAGCCTGCGTACCAGATGGAGCTGGTAGGCCGCTGCCCTGGATACAGAATTAACCTGTGCCTCCATGGACAGCTGTGAGTCCAAAATGACTCCCAGGCTGCGCACCTCGTCCTTCAGGGGCACAGTTACCCCATTCGGGACCAGGGACTCCTCTACACCTGCCCGCCTCCTGTCCCCCCCAAAACAGTACTTCTGTCTTATTCAACCACAATCTGTTAGCCACTATCCAACCGCCTCCAGACTCACACAGGACCTTCACCGCCTTCACTGGTTCTGATTTAAAAGAGAGGTAGAGCTGGGTATCATCCGCATACTGATGAACACCCAGCCCAAACCCCCTGGTGATCTCTCCCAGCGGCTTCATATAGATATTAAAAAGCATGGGGGAGAGGACAGAACCCTGAGGGGCACCCCACAAGTGAGAGCCCAGGGGTCTGAACACTCATCCCCCACCACCACTCTCTGAACACGGCCCAGGAGGAAGGAGCGGAACCACTGTATAACAGTGCCCCCAGCTCCCAGCTCCTCTCAATGGTCCAGAAGGATGTCCTGGTCGATGGTGTCAAAAGCCGCTGAGAGATCCAGCAGAACTGGGAAACAGCTTTCATCTCTGTCCCTCTTTGAAAAACTGTTATGTCCATGGAGATTCCTTCTGACCATCTATGGTGTTGTCTCTTTCACTTTTCCGATGTTGTCTCCCATCATGACTTGGGGCAGAATTGAATCTCAAAGTTTCTCAAAGGTCTTAGCTCTCCGTCCCTTTTGCTTCGATGGCTCAGAACAGGCGACAGCCTGCTAAAACCCATTGTGTCTCACTAGTAATACTGTGTCGCAGATCTTCGCCATTTCCCCCCTCAGCCTAGGAAAGTGGACTATTTCCCCACAGCCCATGGATTCTTTCATATTTACAGCTGAGATTTATAGCCAATTATCCTTTATCTTAAATTACATTCTGTCAGAAGCACAAACGAATCTCTTTTTAGATTTTTTTAAGTGGAGGTGGGAGGACGACTCTATGTTCCCAGCATATTCATACTTGAGCTCCCCCCTCCCCCTCCTTTTTCGTTTCAAGTCACATACAGTCTCCATTATTGCTGTATTGATCTCAATATAACTCCAATTATTCCCTCCTCACTCGTAAATATTTTTTAGCTTACATTCCACAGAGGGTTGCCGAATCATAAATATAAAGAGAAGCTTAAAATAAACAAACTGTGGGCTTCCCTCTGCCCAGCCGTCTCTCACACCAAATAAAATCTTATCTCAGCTGAATGTCTTGCAGTTTATAGTCACATCTCTTTCCAGCACGTGCCATTACTTTAAAGCCAATTAAAAAATCCAATTAGTAGGATAACCTCTGTTTCCAGAAACGGAGTCAGAGGGTTGTGGCAGACAACGTGCTTCTGCATCCAGGGCCTTTGGCTGCTCTTGCATTCCATGAAGAAGTGAGTGCCAGACCTCAGGGCAAACCACAGATGAAAGCCAAGAGAGGAATTCAGAGAATGGTTTAACCCCAACCATTTTCTCTGTCTTTATTTGTGTGAAGGGAGGTGTCCATACCTGACGCAGAACGGAAATGAAAGCTTGATCTTTTTAAAAGGAGGAGGAGGAGGAGGAGGAGGAGAGCACCTTTCCTGTAAACACCCAAAATTACTGCATTTAAGACAAGATTGTGAAAAGGAAATCCTGCAAATTGGACACTGCTATTGCTTGATTGTGGGCCCTTATGCTGTAAAAACAAGGAGGAGGAGCAGAAATAGAACAGCCAAGAACCAGTTCTGAGATGAAATAAGGGGACAACTGAACTGAGTGCAGGGAAGAGGCCTTGGCATTGGTCACTTGATGGAGCAGCCCAAGTCTTGGTCAGTGTGCTGTCAGCCCACAGAGGCTGCCTAATGTTAGGGTCCGCAACAGCTTGCGCTGCTTCCAGTGGTCTGTTTGAGGCAACCTCAGGTAAAGGTGCATTATGGCTTGTCAGCCCCTGAGCTGGACTTCTGGGCAGAAAGCGCCACCCTCCAAGATCCCTTAACGTAGCACTGGGGTGGGACAAGGTGCCCCTGTTTCTGTCCCTCCTAAGGATCCAGCCCAATGACTCTCCCACCAGCATTTATTTATTTATTTCATAAAATTTATACATGGCTTGATTGTTGAAAAAAATCTCAAAGCGGTTTGCAAAAAGAGAAAGCAGCAAAATTGAGGGGAAAAACTCACCCATACTTTACAAGTTGTGACATGCATAAAGAACAAAATGCAAATGTCTCTGGTCCTGAAAACCAGTGACCAACTGATCTCTATAGCAATGTTGCAAGTGGAATACACCTCTAAAAAGAGACCCCACTGGGTTAAACTACAAATGGAGTAAAGGAGTGGGTTGGAGGCAAAGCCCTTAGGAACAAAGGACCCAGCTGTCGTGTCCCCAATGGTAACTGTAGCTAGCTGTCAAGAACGCACGCCACTCCGAGAAGTCAGCGGAAGAAGTCTTGAAGTTTATTGTACAGCACACAGAGAAACGTGGAAAGTCCGTGAGGATTCTGAAGAGGCCACCTCAGAATCCCCCTTTAATACACCTTGCTGGGTGACTCCCAATTCCCCCCTCCCTTCTGCCCTAAAGGTCCGGGGGCGATCCACTTCCCCACCCGGGATGGTTTGGACAAAAGAGTTAACTGCTCTGGTCTACCTGCACTATTCATGGGTGCTTTTTACATTGTTATTGTGATACTGCCGGTTCCGCCGCTGATGGCTCGTTAGCGGTCGTTATCGCCCATCCTGGGGTTGTTTACCCCGTGGGGCATGCCTGGGCGAGGTCGGGCCTTGCTGCACTTGGTTTAACCCCTGCATGCCTGGCTCCGCTGTTGCCCCCTTTCCTGGCCCGCTGCATGGTTCCCCTTCCTGGCGCCTGCATGGCGCGACCACACTGTCTAGTCGGGTCGCGACATCCTGCCCCCCCGAAACTGACACCCCCCTCCCCTGGGGAGCGTCCTGGGTCCCGGGGCCCCCCGGCCGGTTCGGCCACTGCTGGTGGAATCTCTTGACCAGCTGTGGGGCCAAAACGTCCGACGCCCACACCCATTCTCGGTCCCCCGTTGCGAAGTCCTTCCACTCCACCAGGTACTGCAGACGCCCTCTGTGGAATCTGGAGTCCAAAATGTCCTTGACCTCATGGTGCTCCCCTCCCGCCAGGATCAGCGGGGTGGGTGGCGCCGCCACGGGGTGCCAACCGTCGTCCTCCGGGGACTTCTTCAGCAAGCTGAAGTGGAACACCGGGTGTATCTGTCGCAAGTTCTTTGGGAGTTCCAGCTTCGCAGAAACTCCGTTGATTACCTCTAACACTTTAAACGGGCCCAAGTACCGGGGCCCGAGTTTCTTGCTGGGGAGGCCCAGCTTCAGATGCCGCGTGGACAGGTAGACCCGGCACCCCGCTTTGATGTCCCCCGCCGGTCTCCTTCGCTGGTCCGCCGTCCTCTTCTGCGCCGCCTTGACCTCCAGCAGTTGTTCCCGAAGGGACTCCCAGCACCTGGCCGTCCTCTCTCTCCACTTTCCGAGCTCCTCCGGCTCCCGGGCGGTGGGCTCCCCCAAGTCCGGCAGGTGCCTCAGGTCAGTCCCGTAGACCACGGCGAAGGGGGACATCTCCGTGCTGCTGTGTACGGAGTTATTATAAGCGAACTCCGCCAACGGAAGCAGCTGTGACCAGTCGTCCTGCTGGTAGCAGCCAAAACATCGCAGGTACTGCTCCAGCACCTGGTTGACACGTTCCGTCTGTCCGTCAGTCTGGGGGTGGTAGGCCGAGCTGAGTCCCTGCTCGATCCCCAGCAATCCCAGGAACGCCTTCCAAAATCGGGACACAAACTGGGAGCCGCGGTCGGAAATGACCTTGTCTGGAACCCCATGGAGCCGGAAGATGTGCTCCATGAACAGCTTTGCCACCTGGGTGGCGGTAGGCAGTGAGGCGCAGGGCACGAAATGGGCTTGCTTGGAGAACAGGTCCACCACGACCCATATTGCTGTTTTGCCTCGGCTGGGTGGCAGATCCGTAATAAAGTCCATGGAGATCACCGACCAGGGTCGAGGTGGGACCTCCAGGGGCTGTAGGAGGCCCTGCGGCTTGCCCACTGCCGGCTTGCAGGTGAGGCAGATGGGGCAGCCCGCAACGTAGTCCTTGACATCTTTACGGAGCGTGGGCCACCAGAAGCTCCGCCGAACCAGCTTCCACGTCTTGACGAAGCCGAAGTGCCCAGCCGCTTTGGCGTCGTGGCATGCTTCCAGGGCGGCCCTCCGGAGGGGTTCCGGGACGTACGCGGCGCTCCCTCTTTGCCAGATGTCCCCTTCCAGTGTCAAGGAGTCCTGCAGGTTCTGTAGTTCCGTGTCTGTCGGATACGCTGCCACTAGTCTGTCACGGAGCGCTGCAGAAGGCTGGCTGCGCTCCCGGGGGGGTGTCCCAACTTGACCCCCTGTCTGTCCCTCTTCCCTCCTAGCCTGGTTACGGGTGGTGACGGCTCGGGCTAAGTGTTTGTCCTCAAATAGCGGACGCATCTCTGTGCGGGCGTCCGCCTCGTACTGGGGCAGGCGAGACAGGGCGTCCGCGAGGAAGTTGTCCTTCCCGGGGATGTGGCTTAGCTGGAAATCGTACCGGGAGAAGAACTCTGCCCACCGCATGTGCTTGGCGGTCAGCTTCCGCGGCTGTCGGAGGGCCTCGAGGTTGCGGTGGTCTGTCCAGACCTCGAACGGTTCCCTTGCCCCCTCCAGCCAGTGCCTCCACTCCTCAAGCGCCATGCGGATGGCCGCTGCCTCCTTCTCCCAGGTAGACCAGTTCCTTTCCGCCTTCCCAAACTTCCGGGACAGGTACGCCCCGGGCCTCAGACGACCCTCCCCGTCCCTCTGCAGGAGTACCGCTCCCATGGCCACATCACTAGCGTCTACCTGTACCACCATGGGCCGGGCTGGATCCACATGGATCAGCGTAGGCTCGGCGGCGAACGCCTCTTTGAGCCCCTGGAAAGCCTCCTCCGCCCGGGACCCCCAATCCAGAGCCGCCCCAGGACGCTTGGCCCCCTTTCCTTTCCCCTTGGTACCTAGGAGATCGGTGAGGGGGGTCACCAAGGCCGAATAGTTGGGCAAAAAGCCCCTGCAGAAATTTGCGAACCCTAGCAGGCTCTGGAGTTGGCGCCGTGTCCGCGGCCGCTCCCACCCCAGGACTGCCTCCACCTTCTGGGGATCCATGGCCACCCCCGCCGCCGAGATCCTATACCCCAGGTAATCTAAGGAGGGACGGTGGAACTCGCATTTGGGCAACTTGACGTATAGGTGGTTGTCCAGGAGTCTCTGCAAGACCTCCCGGACCAACCGGACGTGTTCCCGGGGGTCCCGACTGTACACCAGCACATCGTCCAGGTAGACCACCACCCCTTTGTACAGGAGGTCGTGGAGTACCTCGTTGATGAGACTCATGAACACCCCCGGGGCCCCGCTCAATCCGAACGGCATTACCAGGAACTCGAACTGTCCAAACTGGCAGTTAAAAGCCGTCTTCCATTCGTCCCCCTCCCGGACCCGCACCCGGTAGTATGCCTCCCTTAAGTCTAGCTTCGTGAAGATCGTGCCGGTACCCAACTGGTCCAGCAGATCCGGGATGAGGGGGAGCGGGTACGCGTTCCCTGCCGCTATGGCGTTCAACCCTCTATAGTCCTGGCACAACCTCCGGGTGCCATCCTTCTTGCCCACGAAGATGACCGGAGCCCCCATGGGGCTCTTGGCGGGGCGGATGAACCCTCTGGCCAGATTCTTGTCCAGGAACTCCCTGAGGTCCTGGAGTTCCTCCCCGGACATCTTGTAGATGCGTCCCTTGGGGAGGACCGCATCTTCTGGGATGTCGATGGCGCAATCTGTGCGGCGGTGGGGGGGCAGCTCGTCTGCCTCGGTTTCCCCGAACACCGCCGCCAGATCCCGGTACTCCGGGGGTATCTCCAGCGCCACCACATCCAGCTTGCCCTCGTCCCCGTGGACCCCTTTGGCCTCCCCCTTTCCGGGGCACTGGGGGTCCGATTCGACCCTGTGCTGCCCACACCTATCCAGGTCGAACGTCAGGCGCCCTGAGTGCCAGTCTACTATGGGGTTATGTTCCATCAGCCAATCCAACCCCAGCACTACCTGGTACCCATCCGTGGGGACCCTAACTAGCATCCTGGACTCCCGGTGGTCCCCCACCCACAAGGAGACCGGCCCCACTTCCACCCCAAACGGACCCCCCTTTATGGGACTGCCGTCCATCTGGACGAAAACTAAGGGGGTGCTCCGAACCTGGGTGGGCAAGTCCAGTTCCTTGGCCACTTCGGGGTGCAGCATACTGTGGTCGCAGCCTGAGTCCAGCAGCGCATCTCCCGTCCATTGTTTGCCGCCGTCCGGGTTTTCCAGCCTCACCCGGACCAGGTTGGGTGGTCTTCCCGCCCGTTTCTTGGGGTCCGTTGACCCTGGCGGGACCTGCAGCCGGGCGTCCTTCACTGCAGGTCCTGGTCGTTTCCCGACTCCGCGCCTTCGGAGTCGGACTGGCGCTTTTCCCTCGGCTCCGACGCGACAGCCGCCCGGCTCCCGGTCTTGGGTGTCCGGTTGGTTCCCGACGTCGCTTGGGACCCTGCCGGGGTCCGAACCTCTCCTGGGGGTCGCTCGGGGCACGCCACCGCATAGTGTCCTGCCCCCCCGCACCTGATGCAGAGTCCATCCCGGCGTCTCCTCTCCCGTTCCGGGTCGGGGGTGCGCTTGGGCCGGGGGACCCCCACGCCATTGGCGGGACGGAGGGTCCCCGAGTTCTCCGCGGGCCTTCGGTCCTTGCCCGCCCTGGGTCCTAGCTCCAGCATCCCCAGGTCTGCTTCCAACTGAGCCACCATGCGGCACCAGCCGTCCAGCGTCGACAGCTCCCGAGGGGTCCCTTTCACTACGGCCCACTTGCGGAGCTCAGGATGGAGGCCCTCCTTGAAGTAGTGGACTAGGACCTCCTCGTTCCAGGAGGAGATTTGGGCGGCCTCCCCCCTGAACATGTCTACATAGTCCTGAACCGGGAGACCCCCTTGCCTGGCCTTCTGGACCCGTCGCTTCGCCTTCTCCTCCGCCTGCGGGTCTTGGAAGCGCTCTCGAAGGGCCGCCAAGAAGTCCTCCAGGTTGGCCAGGGCCGGATCCCTGCGGTCGACCAGGAGCATGGCCCACTGGCCGGCCTTCCCCTGCAGGGAGGAGATGACCGCCGCTACCAAGTCCTCTGGGTCGCAGTCGTCTCCCCCGTACCTTCTGGCGTGGTTCCTTGCGTGGAAGATGAAGGTGGAGAGTTCCGCCGGGTCCCCCTCGAAAATGGCCTTCAGCTCCGGGGGCGGCCTGCGCCGCGCCGTCGCCCTCCCGCGGACGTGCCTCCCGCGGGTCTCCGGGGTCACTGCAGCGCGCTCGTCCTCGCTGCTGTCGCCCGTGGAACTCCCCGCCGCTACGTCGTCCTCCAGCCGGCTGCTGCGACGTCTTGGCGGGGGAAACACCTGCCCCCTCAGGGCCGTCCCGTCCGACCACGTCAGTCGTTGAGTCACTCCGGGCTCCTGACCTGAGCCCTTCCTTGGGGTCTGCCGACTGCAGACCCCCGATCCCGCGTGGCCTTGGCTCCTGCCGCCGCTACGACTTGTCCGGGGCACCGCGCCCCCACAGGCCTGGTCCAACAACCGGCCTGACTCCTCGCCGACCCGCAGCCGCTCCCAGATGAGGTGGTTCAGCTGCTCCTGGAGTCGCCGTAGCTCGTCCAGGCTCCCGCTGTCTGGCCTGGCTGAGGGAAGGCTCCGTTGGTCTGAGGTAAACAGATCCGCCAGCCGCTCGAGGAGGGCGCTCGAGGTAACGGGGGTCTGAAAACGTGC
Organism: Darevskia armeniaca; assembly: GCA_034641395.1. Classification (NCBI taxonomy): domain Eukaryota; kingdom Metazoa; phylum Chordata; class Lepidosauria; order Squamata; family Lacertidae; genus Darevskia; species Darevskia armeniaca. The sequence goes on along the minus strand of JAWWNF010000102.1, from coordinate 19,841 downwards.
CGCTCCGCGCCATGGGGTCGCCATCTCGGTAGCTGCCGGTAAGCGATCCCAACACGATACGGACGTTGAAGTTTTTTCGTGAGAATCCTCACTATGTCGTGTCCCCAATGGTAACTGTAGCTAGCTGTCAAGAACGCACGCCACTCCGAGAAGTCAGCGGAAGAAGTCTTGAAGTTTATTGTACAGCACACAGAGAAACGTGGAAAGTCCGTGAGGATTCTGAAGAGGCCACCTCAGAATCCCCCTTTAATACACCTTGCTGGGTGACTCCCAATTCCCCCCTCCCTTCTGCCCTAAAGGTCCGGGGGCGATCCACTTCCCCACCCGGGATGGTTTGGACAAAAGAGTTAACTGCTCTGGTCTACCTGCACTATTCATGGGTGCTTTTTACATTGTTATTGTGATACTGCCGGTTCCGCCGCTGATGGCTCGTTAGCGGTCGTTATCGCCCATCCTGGGGTTGTTTACCCCGTGGGGCATGCCTGGGCGAGGTCGGGCCTTGCTGCACTTGGTTTAACCCCTGCATGCCTGGCTCCGCTGTTGCCCCCTTTCCTGGCCCGCTGCATGGTTCCCCTTCCTGGCGCCTGCATGGCGCGACCACACTGTCTAGTCGGGTCGCGACACCAGCAGAGGAAGTTTTCAATCAGGTCCACTCTGAGGCCCTGCCAAGAAGAGCCAGAGCACTGCCTCTGATTGGCTCCCTCATGGGGAGGCCACACCCACCCACGTTGAACCACAGTGAACAGGAAAAGGTCTGCTGCCCCTCCCCATGCTGCAAACTAGTGCAGATCAGGACTCCTCAGTAAGACAGGAAATGTGGACACATGCGATAATTTTGCTCTGTTCAGAAGCGGAAGCTAAGCCTGATCTGTATGTAGCAGAAACTGAGTATGATCGTTAAGTTGTTCACTTTAGTTCCCTTTGCAACAAATGCCACATTAAGAGGGAGTAAGCCCCCTTTCATGTCAGCTCACAGAAAATTTAGTGGTCCAGGATGAGTCAGAATGAAAGAGTGAGAGATGCTCAAAGGAAGCGATATTCATACTCAATTTCTCCCCCTTGAAGGTGATTTTCTTTTGTATAGTGGCTAGCCAGGTGCCTTTGGGTGTTCACAAGCAGAGCGTAAAGGTTTACAATCCCAATATGTGTAAGAGCAAAATGCTCTCCTAATATCTCCAGGAAGAGATTTTGCATTAAGCAGAAGTGAAGACATGGTCATACACAACTGACTTTATTGCGTACAATTTCTGTTTGGGGCTGCCCAGGTCACCCTTGTCAGCCCAGTATATGGGAAGCACACTCTTTACGTGTGAAATATGTGAAATAATTTTGTTTTTAAAATTAAGCATGCTTGTAAATAGTCATTTGCCTGGTCAGCTGTGGTGTCTAAGGATCCAGCAGGAAAGCTTTGATAAACCACCTGGTTTTGCCAGAGTTTTGGTGTGTCACAAGCAACTCTCACAAGGTAGCATGGGCAGATAGGCTGGTAAAAATGTTTTTGGTTTAATAACTTCCGTGAACTCATTTGTAATAAAGACCAGCATCTTTCTAGGAAAGGTGTTTTGTTATAACTTCAAGTGTCCAAATATCGGCCCGCATTTTAATTTCTTTGTAGTAGAAACTTGTGGGTACCTTCAAAGAATATGAAGAGTGTCACAATGCTCCACATTTGTCTACATTGTGCCTTGCTTGCACTGATGGCAATTTCTCCTAATCTCCAGAATTTTCTATACTTCAGATTTATCTATTTTTGTTTAATGCCTTAAACCACTAATTCTCAAACTGCGCCAGGGCACACCAGCATGCCATAAGAAATGCTAGTTGAGTAGCTAAAGGATGATAGAAGCCTCAAGTACCTGACCTACTGTTTCTCTGCATGATCCACTGTTTGAACTTGCCATCTTCCAACCAGGAGGAGCAAAGGCCAGACCAGTCACTCATGCAGAGACACAGGCAGGCACAGAAGCAGATAGTGAGCTCCTTTGAAGGCAGGCAATTATTTCTCTTTCACACTCTAAAGCATTTTGGTTATGAGCACAGCATGCCTCCATTCTGCACAAGTGGAGCTCAGCTGCCAGATACTTGAAGGATCCTGTACAAAATTGAAGCACAAACATCTAAATGGGCATGTATGCTTAATATACTATTGCGAATTTGTACTGAAAAGCTTTGTATTTTAAAACCTTTGGGGGAAAATGTGTGCCTGGTTTGTTTTGTAGGCTAACAGAAGCACACCGAACAGCTGTCAAAGTCATCAGGAGGATGCAGTATTTTGTAGCCCGGAGGAAATTTCAGGTAATAAATGGCAACAGCAACAGAACCAAGTAGTCCATAACATGAATACTGTGCAAAAGGTATTTGAGGTGAAATTGGGTGGGGGGGGGGACAAAACACTCCAGCACCCCCCCCCTGCCTAGGCACCAAACTGCATTGCTCAAGATTGTCCAGACAGGACCTTGATTACTCATAGCTTCTAGTATTATAGAGACTAATTACTGTGAACATTGTTTTATGTTTGAATCTATTTTTTAAAGTTTGCAATTTCATTTTTACACGGACTTACATTGTACCCCCACTACAGACTGCACACAATGCACTTATTTCCCCCGTCTTAACAGTAATCCCTCATTTTATGCAGAGGTTCGGTTCCAAGGGTTCTGAGCATACATGAAAATCACATGCACTCAAACCCTTGGAACTTGGTATTCAGAGCCAGGCTGTGTGTTATACTCCACATGTAACACACAGACATTGCATGTAAGCTCTCACTGCTGGGGGTTCTGAAGTTTCTCTCTCAAAAACAGGCAAAGAAAACTGAATGGGAATACACAGTTTTCTGACTACCTTGTTGTTGTTGTTGTTGTTGTTGTTGTTGTTGTTGTTAATATGCCTCACTATCTGTGCGCCTCCCTATTTCAATCCATAAGAAAAATTAGTTACTAAACAGAGATAAGCAGAGAGACAAAAAGCCTAGTGAGAAAGGCAGACTGTGGCCCCAGATCCCCTCCAGCTTTCTCTGCCTGTCCCTGGGGAGACTTCTCTACCACAGGGTTAGATAAATCTGTAAATCTTGTTTTCTCTCTGTCTCTAATGTTTCCAATCTAAAGTTTGGCTTTGCACATTTTGATATCAGTTTGCAATTTTTAAAAAAGACTGTGAAAGTTCACCCACATTTTAGTGTGAATTTGCGCTGTGGGTTAAACCACAGTGCTGCTTGGGCTTGCCGATCGAAAGGTCAGCAGTTCGAATCCCCGCGACAGGGTGAGCTCCCGTTGCTGGGTCCCTGCTCCTGCCAACCTAGCAATTCAAAAGCACGTCAAAGTGCAAGTAAATAGGTACTGCTCCGTCGGGAAGGTAAACGGTGTTTCCGTGTGTTGCTCTGGTTTCGCCAGAAGCTGCTTAGTCATGCTGGCCACATGACTCGGAAAAACTGTCTGAGGAAGCGGACAAACACCGGCTCCCTCAGCCTGTAAAGCGAGATGAGCGCCGCAACCCCAGAGTTGTTCGCAACTGGAGTTAATTGTCAGGGGTCCCTTTACCTTTACCTTTTTATCCTTATATGCACATTTTTATATGCAGTTTTGACTAATGAATCCTTTTTGGCAAAGCAGTTTATCCTGGTATATGCCTATTTGGAGGAGTGCAAGTTTCAAAAGGCGGCTGTGTTTCGGTTCTTGTATTGTTTTGGAAAGTCCAAATTAGGTAGGTTTGCCTTTAAATGCGAACAGAATCACATTTCTCCCCCCCCACTCCCTTCAGAACCTGCCTTGCACACAACAGCTGTGTTTCATGTAGCAGATCTCTCACTTTGGAATGAGTGAGTAATTGGTTTAGATCACAATCCGGTTTTGTTGTAGTTCTTTATTTTTCTGTGTTTATGCTTAAAAAGACCTGCAGAGGATGCCAGGTTAGTGCCCCCCCCCTTTTGCTTCCATTGAGTGTGTTTAGGATTTGAGTCATTCCCAGCATCAGACTGGACTAGCTTAGTCATTACTTTACAGCATGCACATTCTAATGTGGATGATTCTATATGAACAAAGAGAGGTTTATTAGGAAGGAAGAAGATTAATTATGCATTTGGCTCCTGTCTCTTTTTCTGGTTTTGTTTCCCAAACCTTTGTTAGAACAGCTTGGCATTGAGCCATTGTGATACAATAGAGAGCCCCAAAAAGCAGATTTGAGGGGTTGGGTGTGAGGGAAGGGTACACTTAGACAAACTGCTCTCAAAGCATCTCTGCCAGTCAAGTCCAGAGGGTGATACTGGCACAGTTGCCCTGCGAGAGAGACAATAGTCTGCCTTTTCTGGCCAGAAATAACGATGTGTCAGCGTCTGTAAGCAGGAAGTTGGAGAAAGCAATAAATTTGGTGCCTTAAAAAATTGAAAGTATAACAGTCCACCCCTTCCCTCCAAGCACACACCACATGTCAAGAAAACAGTGAAGCTGTATTCCCCAGAACCAAGGTCCAGGTAGGCACAGACTGCTGAAGATTATCTAAAACAATTTTGTTTGGATGGGTTTCTGTTTCTTTTTGTAGTGGTGGTGGTGGTGGGAGAGAGGTGGTCTGTTTCCTCTACTTGTTGTTCTTGTTCTTTGCAAGTTTTGTTTCTCTCTCTGCTTTTATCTGGAATTTCTAGGATCCTGTGGCTGCACTCCAAGCATGACTCCATCACATGCTGGAGTGTTTAATGCATGCTAATATCTCTAGCTGAGGCTGGTGGCAGAGAGAAAACAGACAAGACTAACAAGCTGTTGTTACTTCTTTTTCAGTTACTAGATTTTCACTGTACCTTCTCTAGTCTTTTTCTGGTCCCTTGAACCACAGCCAAAAGAGGGACCCATTGCACCCCCAGATTCCCCTTGGAGATAAAGCAGATTCAAAGACAGCAAAAACCAAAGAGAGCACATTCTTCACCTCCTTTTCCTGTGTTTACTCCATGCATTGTCATGCAAATTTTCCAGGTTCACCTTTTCTCTTTTTTGGGGTGCATTTTAGTGTCTTGGCCAGCCCTTGCATTTCTAGCAACAAAACAGTCAGGTAGCTAATTAATGCTTTTGCTTGTTAGTTCTGCAAACTTAAATCATAGAATTGTAGAGTTGGAAGGGACCACGACAGCTGTCCAGTCCAACTCCCTGCTAACTTGTATATTGAATCTGTATGCAGGAATGGGGTTCCATGCCCAACCCACATCCAGTATTACAAAACTTGTTTCATTCTGAAGTACAGTGGAACCCCGCGTTACGTACGCTGCAGGATGCGTACGTTCGGGAAACGCACTGTGGCGACCCGGAAGTCCTCCCCGGAGCGCACGCGACGCGCAGGTGCACAAAATCATTCTGCGCAATTCGCGCATGCGCAGAAGCGCAAAAACCCGTGAACTTCCGGGTGTTTTCTTTTTGGTGCATTCGTGTTACGCACGCCCGTGTTACGCACCGTGACCCGGAACGGATCGCGTGCGTAACCCGGGGTTCCACTGTAGTTATCACCAAACTTGCATGTAGGCCAAAAGAGGTGTCATTGTGAAAATGAGCAAAGAGTTGGACTTTTGCCTGTAAAATGGCTGAATTGTCTTTCCAAATATGCCATTTTGAAATGACCATAGTTTGGTAGACAATCAGTTGCACAGCCAGAGTTCACTAATGAAACTACTTTGTTGGATATCACTCACAATATATTGTTATACACACCCCATTTTCTTCTCTGAGCTCAGAGACCTTTCATGGGCCATGCGGGGCCTAGGATTGGTTCACTTGGAACGGAATGAGGGCTGCCGGAGACTTGCGCCATTTCTGTGACAGCACAAAATGGATGGTCCATGGCATTAAGTTTTTTGCCCACAGACACCTTGGTGACATTGCATCCAGCCAGGGGAGGAGGCAGGGCAGGGAAGGAAGGCCTGCCTCTTTCCAGAAGCTCTCTAGCTATTTAGCGATGCAAAGGCCTGTTCTCCCAACAAAAGGGGATATGGCAGACTAAGCTTGTCTACCTGGTTAAATTTCTTTAGCATTGTTTTTTCCACTCAGAAGCATAGGGTTGGGGGAAGGATTTTGAAAGTTATTTTATGCCCCCCCGCCCCCCCAGCAATATAAAAAGAACTCACTCTGCTACAGATGCACTTCAAGTGCTCCTGAATAAATGAACTAAATAAATGAGCATATGAGGCCCTGCCTAATTCCCTGCCTCTCCCACATTTGCTGCTGTCACCACCACCTCCTCCTTCCACTCCATCCCATGAGATTTTTATTTTGTTTAGCTTGCCTGCAGTTGCCTGTGTCAGATGGGAGTTGTCATGTGTTGGCAACAGGCTGCACGGCTCTTTAGTTCATTTCGCTGCAATGGAGTAAGTGGTGACGAGGCAAGACTGATTGCTTGAACCAACCTTCGGTGCACTTATGTGGTTGTCCATCAACTCAGCTGTGAAGAGAAGACCTGCTGGTGACACTTGTTAATAAAGTGTGTTGAACAGTGGTAGGTGATTTTTCATGGGTCTGCTGAGGTAAAGGGCAGGAAAGGGCAACTGACAGCAAGTTGAGGCGCTTCTCCCCAGTCATGGAAGATCTACACCAGGAACAAGGGTGGGAAGATACCAGCAGTGTTTGCCAAGAGGCCACTGTAGAGGTGGCATGGGTTGGGGGCTGCAGAGGAGTTTGCAGGTGTGGCCTCCACTGAGCACGCTGCAGCTGTCACTGCCACTTCTGCAGCTGCAGTAGGCGATGCATTCATGGGAGTCCAAATTTGCTGTCCCTTTGGATCCTGCTGTCTGAGGCAGTCACCTCATGGGTGGTCCGGCCCTGAGTGGAACTAAGGGTAGGCAGAGCCCAAGGTTACAACAGGCAGCATACATTTGACCTAGAGATACACTCAGACAACCTGAAATACACAGACTGATGATGGTGGGGAGAAACAGCAAGCCTAGGGCCTCTGAGGCGGGCAGAAATGGCGAGGTCTAAGAGGTGGATGGGGAGATTTCTGTGCGGCGCTGCAAAAAAGGTACTAGTCCTTTTGTCACAGCACAGCTCAGGAACCAAATTATAATGCCATAGTTCCCTCCTTGTTCTTTAAGCCAGTCTCCTGCTGAGTCTCCAAAGTGGTGTCTCCCTGTCCCTTGCCCAAATGGAACTGCAGCAGCAGTGTGATTAATTGAAAGCATCCTGAATGAAATCTGATTGGTGCCCTCCAGGGGCACAATTCAGAGTAAAATGAAGTGCTGGCTGTGGATTCTTGTGGGAACCAAGGCGACTAGGTGTCTAATCTCAAGGAAAGAAGGGTGTTTGAAGGCTTGGACACTATTTTTAGCTGGAAATTGCCTAGAGAATTTCCTCACTCTTCTTCTGAAGGGTTAAGGGGGTGGGAACGGGGAATGGGAGTGCAGGCTCTCAGAAGGACAGAGTAACTGCAATCTAGGAGAGGCGGAGAGGAGGAGAGGGCTACTCCTGTCAGTAGGTTGCTGCCCCTTCTGGACATTGCCTCCACATTCTACCTGTAACTCAGTATTGCTTTATTTTATGGATTCTGTCCATGCCATGGCAAACCTGGATTTCTGTGGTATAAAAAGGTAAAAGGACCCCTGACCATTCGGTCCAGTCGTGTCCGACTCTGGGGTTGTGGCGCTCATCTCGCTTTATTGGCCGAGAGCCGGCGTACAGCTTCCGGGTCATGTGGCCAGCATGACAAATCTGCTTCTGGCGAACCAGAGCAGCGCACGGAAACGCCGTTTACCTTCCCGCCAGAGCCGTTCCTATTTATCTACTTGCACTTTGATGTGCTTTCGAACTGCTAGGTGGGCAGGAGCAGGGACCGAGCAACGGGAGCTCACCCCGTCGCGGGGATTCAAACCGCCGACCTTCTGATCAGCAAGCCCTAGGCTCTGTGGTTTAACCCACAGCGCCACCTGGGTCCCTGGTTCTGTGGTATATAACCTCTTATTACACTCTGGCTTACATATGGGTGAATCATTATCCTAAGTCAGTGATGGCCAAACTTGGCCCTCCAGATGTTTTGGGACTACAGTTCCCATCATCCCTGACCACTGGTCCTGTTAACTAGGGATGATGGGAGTTGTAGTCCCAAAACAGCTGGAGGGCCAAGTTTGGCCATCACTGTCCTAAGTCCTCGCGTAGCTAAAGCTCTAAATGTATTCAGCAGGTTATATCAATTAAAGAAGCAATCTGAAGCTTATCCTAAGTATATAGCGAAAAGATGGATTACGGTCTGGAGAACTATCTATTACATGAAACTTTTCATTGACTTAGAGGGGCACCTTAAACCTTTGGATTCCAGATGATGCAGTCAATGGCTGGGTGCTGAATTTCATAATCTGATATGAAATAATATGCCACTTCTTTGGTGACCAGCAACAATCTTTTATACAGACAATTGTTTATCCCCTGTATTATGCTATGCTTTGCACTATCAGACACCTGTGTGTTACTAAATGTATTCTTAAAGCTCATTTATGCATTAATGGCATGAAGAGGCTCTGCATGTGCAAACATGAGGTGGGCGGGGGGGGGTCACACCCCTGGCCACTCCCCCACCATTGCTCACCTTCCCAGGCCCCATCCCAGACAAGCATGCATAAGTGAAGCCTACATGACCTGTGCCTGAGCAGGAGAAAGGGTCCCTCCAACTTCAGAGGTGAGAGCCAACAGTGTAGCTCCAGTGCCCCTTTCTAGATGCTGAGGCTCTACATGTGATGAATGGGTAAAGAGGGTTTGGGTGTAAGCATAGATATACTGTACTGTATATGAGATTGATGTATTAATGATTGTACTTGTGCATTTGTTTTCTGTCCCCTGCCCTCAATTTGTGCCACAGGCTTTTGCAAAAGCACACGGAATTGATTGAAGGATATGTGTTTGCTTAATAGTGTGAAAGGGCAGTATAGATAGCATGATAGTATACAGTTTCCAGCTGGATTTGAATCAGTCAGTCAATCAATCAATCAGTCTGTGCATATGATCTGGATGTGCAGACCCCCGATAAACACAGATCAGGGCCAATGACTAGTACTTGTTTAAATAGAGCTTCCACATGCGCAGAATGTTTTAAAGGTGTATGTTGTTGTTGTTGTTGTTGTTGTTGTTGTTCAGTTGTTTAGTCGTGTCCGACTCTTCGTGACCCCCTGGACCAGAGCACGCCAGGCACTCCTGTCTTCCACTGCCTCCCGCAGTTTGGTCAGACTCATGTTGGTAGCTTCGAGAACACTGTCCAACCATCTCATCCTCTGTCATCCCCTTCTCCTTGTGCCCTCCATCTTTCCCAACATCAGGGTCTTTTCCAGGGAGTCTTCTCTTCTCATGAGGTGGCCAAAGTATTGGAGCCTCAGCTTCAGGATCTGTCCTTCCAGTGAGCACTCAGGACTGATTTCCTTCAGAATGGAGAGGTTTGATCTTCTTGCAGTCCATGGGACTCTCAAGAGTCTCCTCCAGCACCACAATTCAAAAGCATCAATTCTTTGGCGATCAGCCTTCTTTATGGTCCAGCTCTCACTTCTGTACATCACTACTGGGAAAACCAGAGCTTTAACTATACGGACCTTTGTCGGCAAGGTGATGTCTCTGCTTTTCAAGATGCTGTCTAGGTTTGTCATTGCTTTTCTCCCAAGAAGCAGGCGTCTTCTAATTTCATGACTGTTGTCACCATCTGCAGTGATCATGGAACCCAAGAAAGTGAAATCTCTCACTGCCTCCATTTCTTCCCCTTCTATTTGCCAGGAGGTGATGGGGCCAGTGGCCATGATCTTAGTTTTTTGATGTTGAGCTTCAGACCATATTTTGCGCTCTCCTCTTTCACCCTCATTAAAAGGTTCTTTAATTCCTCCTCACTTTCTGCCATCAAGGTTGTGTCATCAGCATATCTGAGGTGGTTGATATTTTTTCCGGCCATCATAATTCCAGCTTGGGATTCATACAGTCCAGCCTTTCGCATGATGAATTCTGCATATAAGTTAAATAAGCAGGGAAACAATATACAGCCTTGTCATACTCCTTTCCCAATTTTGAACCAGTCAGTTGTTCCATATCCAGTTCTAACTGTAGCTTCTTGTACCACATAGAGATTTCTCAGGAGACAGATGAGGTGATCAGGCACTCCCATTTCTTTAAGAACTTTCCATAGTTTGCTGTGGTTGACACAGTCAAAGGCTTTTGCGTAGTCAATGAAGCAGGTTCTTCATTGGTGCTAAATTTTCTAAAGTTTGAGCCTGTTTAGTATGGTAGCTAAGAGATTGAGCTACAATCAGGAAGTCCTTGGGTCAAATCTTGTGTCTGCCCTGAACTCTCTCGTTGACCTTAGGCAAGCTACTTTCTCTCATTCCCAGCCCACTCCTTGTCTGTAATAGGAAAATGTGATAAAATACCAACGTATCTTGCAGGGGTGCTGCATTAAGCTAATGTACATGAAAGAGCTGAAAACACTTACACAAATCCTTAAGTATTAATATCTATATGGCTCAAAGCAAGTGATGCAAAAACAAGATATCTCTCACCTTTTCCATTTTTATTTGTTCTCTTTTCACAGCAAGCTCGGAAGCCTTATGATGTGCGTGATGTGATTGAACAATACTCTCAAGGGCATCTCAATATGATGGTTCGAATAAAAGAACTCCAAAGAAGGTACCCAGCCCACAGTTGCTTCAGGTGCCCCGTGGGCTAGCAGTGAGGGATATACATTTGAGAAGCATTTGGGGGCAAAAATGTTGTACACAGAAATTGGTGATGTTACATTATCTAACGCTGTATTAAAGAGACTTGTTGAAGTTGTGTATGTTAACACAACTTCAACAAGTCTCTTTAAATACAGTGTTAGATAATGTACAGGTTATTGTTCCCGCAGAGGAATGGAATATGCCTTAGCATTTTTTCAAATGCTCAAATCATTTCATGCATGTTATTTTCTTGCAGACTTTACAGAAACTGGTTCGCCAGTTTTATTATCCCCATAATAGAGAAAGGAGGCTGATAGAAGAGTGGCAGAGGCAAAATTCACACGGGAAGCTTCCTGATGTTGCTCAGTATCCTGAGCAATATGCTACCTCAGTTTTCAGTGGTATACAATGGACCTTCTACCTCTTGGAAAAAGAATAGAGTCTTGTGACTCATTATAAGGACTAAAAAATGCATTAGTTATTTATTTAATTTACCACTGGATTGTAGGGGGGGAAACCCCAAATGATAAAAATGGTATAATTATCCCTAAAACTTTAGAACTGCAATTAAAACATACAAAATGTTAAAACAACCACCAAATAGACCAAAATAGGTTAAAAGTCTTTAAACAGGCTTTAAACAGGCTTTTTGCAAGGATTATGCCAAGATAATATATGTGAAGCCCCTTTTAACTGGATATGGATATGCTAAATTTATAAAGCTCTAATATTATCATGACCATTCTAGATATTCAGGTTGATAGTAGAAACACCAGGCCCCTGGTGGCAGCCAAAGTGGCTCATGATGCACAAAAGAACATTGCCTGTGTTGGGTGCCTTGGCCCTGTGAGCTTAACTTCTTTCCTGAGCAGGTGGGTGAGGAGAGCCTCTGTCACTGATCTCAAATCTCTGGCAGGTTTGTATGAATGCAGGCAGTCCTTTGGATAACTTGATCCCAAGCCACTAAGGGCTTTAATGGTTATGACCGACACTTTGAATTGTGCCCTGAAGTGTACAGGCAGCTAATACAGCTGACAAAGAATTGGTGTAATATGGTATGAGTGTTTAGTTCCTGTGAAAATCCAAGCTGCTGCACTCTGCCCCAGCTGAAGCTTCTCCACCGTCTTCATGGGCAGCCCCATTCTGAGCCCATTTTAACAGTCCAGTCTTGATGTAACTGGGACAGGAATTGCTGTTGCATGAGCCTCCATATTCACATAGGATTGCAGCTGGCTGATAAAAGGCACTCCTTGCCACCCCTGGCAGCTTTGGTTCTGCAGATAATGTTGAATCCAAGAGGAGCCCCAAGCTGCAAACATGGTCTTTCAGTGGGAGTGCAACCTACGTAATTCAGCCCCAGGTAAATTCATCCAAGCAGAATCAGCCATTTCCCCAGTCACAGTATTTCTGTATTTGTCTGGGTTATATTTCAATTTGTTTACCCTCATCTATCTCAAATCTGCCTCCAGACACCTGTTCAGGTATTTCACAGCCTTCCTAGGATTAGCCAATGGAAACATGAGGCAGAGTTGTGTGTCATCTGTGTAGGCTTGTGTGTTCAATCTCTGTCAGTCTCTGTGTAGGCTTGCTCTCTGTACTGTAGGCCACACAAGCAAAATTGGCACCACTACAACCTGAAGCATAATGAAATCAACTTGAAAACGTTCTTGTGTAATCAAATTCTCTTTTCAGGTTGGATCATTCCTTGGGGAAGCCTGGCCTCTTTCTTCCAGGTACAGAACATTTCTATAGACCTATCAGTTGCATGAGCCAATGAAGGTCAGGTGTGTGTGTGGGGGGGGGGGGGTTAACTGAAAATTTAGGCCACTATTTAGTTACTATATTCAACTGATAGTCAACAAAAGGTTGTGAAAAGCATCTCTATTTAATGATTCTTACAGAATTATATGTGCATCTTTTACTATGCATGTAAACGTAACAAATGTCAGAGGAACGGCCATCTTACGGGCAAGTTTCTCCATGCATCTTTAGTTACAGATCTGCGTAACATAGCTCAGCGATCAGGAAAGGAGGGCAGGGCTGAACAGAAAGTACTCACTTCTTTTCTCTCTCTGGATTAACTTGATTTGCTCTCCATAATATCAGCTCCTCGCCAAATTTGGCTGACTGTATAGCATAATCCTACTTGCTCTACCCTATCAGGACACCCTCCCCTCACTTATCTGGATAGTGGCAGCAATATGAGTGGTAGAAAGATGTGAATCGGAGCTTTGGTTAATTTAGCTGTGAAAGCAGGGAACTTTCTCAGCCCTTTATCCAAGGATGTCAGGGGTTGCTTTTCCCTTGTGTCCCAGTATACATGGATCTCTGCATTCTGTGGTGGTTTGGGGGGGGCAGAGCCACCCTCCTGACATTGGTGTCCCTACAGCTTCCCTAGGTGGCGCTGGGCAGAGCAGGGCAGAGCAGGGCAGCAGCAAGGGTGGGATGGCACAAATGCCTTGGTGGAGCCAAGCCCTGTGCTTCTGCTGTGCCCACACAGCAGTGCCCTTGCCCTGTCCTTCTCCACCAGCATCATTGAGGTAAACTGCGGCAACATTGGTGTTAGGATGGCAGCTGTTTCCCCCCCCCCCCCACCGGCAACTACTGTTGGTATTTATCTGTTATGGGGGATATAGTGCAATCATGTTGCCAGCCAATTTTCTACTACCTTCTTGCTCAAACCAAATTAAATAAACTACCGGTAGCTGCATTTTTCCCAGATGTATAATTGAGTGTTTTTTCCCTTTTTTCTTTTTTAAGAAAAGGGAGTAGACAAAGGATACTATACGGTGGGAGCCAGACTGATCCGGCTGGAGGATAAGGTAAGGATTTGTTTGTTTGTTTGTTTTAAAGCACTCTCCACACACCGTTAATGATATCAGATTTATGTGCCATGAAGATTGTATCTTATCATCATTTATTTTAAAACTCTGAGAGTACACTAATACAGCCACCCAGAGTGGCTAGGGAAACTGAGCAGATGGGTGTGGTATAAATAATAAAATAATAATAATAATAATAATAATTAATTGGAAGACGTTTGATGAAGAAGTTTTCTGTAGGCTGTGTTAGGGCTGCAAACTTTGGTGCAAAGCAGGAATATTTGCTTCTTGACCCCGTGAGTAGTATAAAGATGTGTCTGAATCTCAAAAGGTCTGAAAGCTGAAGCACGGAGGGATTTATGCATGGCCTTTGCTTCCAAGGATATCAAGCCTAATGCATTGCAATTTGCTGGCTTATGTTTTTGCTGGGATATTGCTGGGATATATGGAGACAAGTGTGTTGAACTGCTGATAAGAATCAATAAAGTGGTGTTGATCTGTAATGGAAGAGTAAGCTGCGTGGGCAGTGCCCTGCTTTGGTGAAAGGGAAGGGCTAGATAGACAGCATCTTAAAAAGCAAAGACATCACCTTGCCGACAAAGGTCCGTATAGTTAACGTTATGGTTTTCCCAGTAGTAATGTACGGAAGTGAGAGCTGGACCATAAAGAAGGCTGATCGCCGAAGAATTGATGCTTTTGAATTATGGTGCTGGAGGAGACTCTTGAGAGTCCCATGGACTGCAAGAAGATCAAACCTATCCATTCTTAAAGAAATCAGCCCTGAGTGCTCACTGGAAGGACAGATCCTGAAGTTGAGGCTCCGTACTTTGGCCACCTCATGAGAAGAGAAGACTCCCTAGAAAAGACCCTGATGTTGGGAAAGATTGAGGGCACAAGGAGAAGGGGACGCAGAGGATGAGATGGTTGGACAGTGTTCTCGAAGCTACTAACATGAGTTTGGCCAAACTGCGAGAGGCAGTGAAGGATAGGCGTGCCTGGCGTGCTCTGGTCCATGGGGTCACGAAGAGTCGGACACGACTGAACGACTGAACAACAACAAAAGATAGATGCAGGGGTTTATTTTGAGGTGGTACGTAACTGTGTGCCATACCGCCACCTCTTTTTGCCTCCACCTCCTCCACAGCTTCCCCAGAGCCATTTTGGCATGACCCACCAAAATGGGGCTACCACAAAGTGGCATGGCTAGAGCAACCTGCATGTCAAGGAAACGGCTGCTCTAGCCATGCCACTTTGTGGTAGCTCCCCTTTGGTGCCAAAACTCCTCCAGGGGGGCAGAAAGCGGAGGGGGAGGGGAGGGGTGTGTACCAGGCAGCGCCTTCTTTTTTTTCAAATGAAGCACAGGATAGATGATAGTATTTCTTTGCAAGAGAACTGAAATGGTATGAGATGTAGCCAGCCGTGCCTGTGGCCTATACATTCATTTCTACTGATCCCACCGTCTCCTCTGGGCAAGCAGGTTCCGTAGGTGTTTGTTAGGGTTTTGATGAAACAGGTTTTGCAGGACTTTGCAGACAATAGTGGGGCAACATTGTGTGTCTACAATGAAGGCTCTGTTTGAAACTATTTCATTCTCCAGCCAGGGATATATGTTTAAACATGACACCTTCCTTGCTGAACAGACTTAACCCCTTGTGTTAAGCCAGTGTGACCAAGAGAGCCAGTGTGGTGTAGTGGTTAAGAGCGGTAGACTCGTAATCTGGGGAACCGGGTTCGCTTCCCCGCTCCTCCACATGCAGCTGCTGGGTGACCTTGGGCTAGTCACACTTCTCTGAAGTCTCTCAGCCCCCACTCACCTCACAGAGTGTTTTTGTGGGGGAGGAAGGAAAAGGAGAATGTTAGCCGCTTTGAGACTCCTTCACGTAGTGATCAAGCGGATATCAAACCCAAACTCTTCTTCTTCTTCTTCCTTGTGAGATGCACCCTGAGAGCCAACTGGAAGTGAAGTCCCGGGGCAGAGCAAGACCTGTAGCGGGAAAGGGCCTGTGGGGGATTGGAACTGGGTGGATGTTGACAGGTGGGTAGAGTCAGCAGATGCTGTATAAAAGGAAGGAGCAAGTAAATGCTGTGTACAGTTGTACCTTGGTTATCGAACAACTTACCCGGTTGTTGCTGAACAAATTGGCTCCCAAACGCCACAAACCCAGAAGTAAATGTTCCGATTTGCGAACTTTTTCAGAAGCTGAACTTCCGACGCAGCTTCCACTTGAGTGCAGGAAGCTCCTGCAGCCAATCAGAAGCTGCGCCTTCGTTTTCTATTGGTTTCGGGAGTCGAATGGACTCCCGGAACAGATTAAGTTCGAGAACCAAGATACGACTGTATAAGGGAAAGAGGGGGAGCAGAGGAGGACAGAAAGTATGGAAGAAAAAACTGAGTGAGGGCTCAAGTGACACTTATTTTTCTGCAGCATTTC
Organism: Darevskia armeniaca; assembly: GCA_034641395.1. NCBI lineage: Eukaryota > Metazoa > Chordata > Lepidosauria > Squamata > Lacertidae > Darevskia > Darevskia armeniaca. The sequence goes on along the minus strand of JAWWNF010000102.1, from coordinate 3,939 downwards.
TAGGTGCAGGCATGCGCTTTAAAGTGCTGTGGCCAAGCTTTGGTTACCACTTGTGTTTGTTTTCAAGAGAAACAATTCACAAGCCTGGGTTCAGATTAGGGCTTTTTCCCCCAGCCAGAACTCAGTTCTGGCCCCTCTCAGGTGGGCTCCATTGCCATTATAAGAGAACAAGGGAGGCGTTCAGGGTGAGTTCCGGCACCTCTTGTGCTAGAAAAATAGCATTGGTTCAGATTTAACAATAAACAATATGGATGCTTTAGTTGAGATTCCTGTATTGCAGGGGGTTGGACTAGATGGCCCTTGGGGTTCCATCCAACTCTACAAGTCTGTGATTCTGTCATTCTAAGATCATGGCTTAGCTCCCAGCAGTAGGACAACAACAGGAGTGGGTAAGGAGCCATGCACCTACACTTTCAGCAGTGTGCACCAGCCCATTGTGTGTTCACATTTAAACCATGGTTTAGTTTAACTAGTGCTTTGAAGTAACATGTAAACCAGTCCAGGGAACAATCTGGAATCTGGAGGTATTGGTAAAATGGAGGCCCTGGTTTTTTTTTGTTTTGTTTTTTTCTATTTCAAAAGAGAAAATGTTCAAAATGAAACACACGGAATGGCTACTTTAAGAATCCAGTATTTACAGTTTAATAATAAGTAACATAAATAATATTTGGGCTTCCAAAATCAGACTCATTGATTTTTGCTTTAATCCCTACCAAATGTGGTCTACACATTTAGCAAATGACTATGTTCAGTTTGTATACACACAGAGCCCTATGTAAACAAGAGGAGTGGTTTTGCCAATGGCGAAAGATTAATGTGGTCTGTTTTATGTACTATATATATTTATGTACCTATAATGAGCCTGCTTACATGAATACAAAACCATTAAAAGTATTAAAAATGTCAAGATTATGTTAATTCAGTACTGAAAGGAATCCTTCGCTCTAAATTATAGCTAAGAAATTACATTGATCATTCATGAATTTTATGTTTAAGTGGCTGTTTCCAAAAATGTCACTGTAGGAGGGAAGAATGGTTCATTTTCCTTGGCTGGTGCTCCACAGCTATACCTGTGTTCATTTGGTTTCATTCAGGCAAAGAAATGCTGGAGACTAAAATAACTTCTTACATATTGATGTGTGCTTGAAATGTGAATGAACTAAGGCCTGCTCTGCACATGCAAAAGGGTGAAGTGGAAGAATGGACTTGTAGTGTTTTGGCTGTTGGTAGCATCACATATGTGTATATAATTCTACAAGTAGAAAACTGAGATGGGGGGGAGGCTGTTTTTCATTGATGTGGGGAGGGGGGCCTTACCACTGTTGTTGTTCAGTCGTTTAGTCATGTCCGACTCTTCGTGACCCCCTGGACCAGAGCACGCCAGGCACTCCTGTCTTCCACTGCCTCCCGCAGTTTGGTCAGACTCATGTTGGTAGCTTCGAGAACACTGTCCAAACATCTCGTCCTCTGCCGTCCCCTTCTCCTTGTGCCCTCCATCTTTCCCAACATCAGGGTCTTTTCCAGGGAGTCTTCTCTTCTCATGAGGTGGCCAAAGTATTGGAGCCTCAGCTTCAGGATCTGTCCTTCCAGTGAGCACTCAGGGCTGATTTCCTTAAGAATGGATAGGTTTGATCTTCTTGCAGTCCATGGGACTCTCAAGAGTCTCCTCCAGCACCAGAATTCAAAAGCATCAATTCTTTGGCGATCACTAACTGTAGTTAATTAATGAACAAGTTAAAAAGCTAAATGCTGGGAGTAAGCCCCATTGAACAGTGGGATTTCTGAATGGATACATGCTGGGTTGCACTTTGAATATTTGTAGCACCTCACTGAAATCTTATTAAAAATATAAGAACCAAAGGGAGACTATTTTCAAGTACAGCAAGGCCATTTCTTAAATTAAACATACAATACCTGGCCTTCATTTCACTCTTGAAGAAAGTCCAGTTCTTGGAGGTTTTGAGCCAATGTTGGTAAATAAGGCACAGTTCTTAGTTTAACCACTGAAGTGTAAATTTGTGGGTTTGACCAAAACCCTGAAGCAAAACACACAGATAGATGCTGATGCAAATGTTTTTATTTTTACTATAGTTGTGCTTTTGTTCCCTCTTTTGGAATCACCCATTGGATTAGCATGACATATTCTGTGCTGGACTGTCATGAAGGAAGAGTAGCAAAGACACTGTTGTCCAGCCCAGGATATTCTTATGAGGAAGTACAGAGCTGAGATGGGCTGTGACTGTGCAGGTTCCCTCACTGCGAGAAGCGAGGTTATAGGGAACCAGGGAGAGGGCCTTCCTAGCAGTGGCATCCTCCACGTGGCACGCCCAGGGGTGTCTTGCCCATAGAGGCAAGTGGCGCGGGGCACCGGGGCGCCAAGTTTTGGAGGGCGCCAGGGAAGAGGCGGAGGCTGGATGCGGCACCTCTCGGCATTAGCTCGCTGCCCTCACCCATGAGCATCCGCCACTTCCCTGCTGGAGGTGCCGCCCTCCAGCCGCTGCCAGCCTCCTCCAGCCCCGCAAAGCTGCCGGCAGCGCCATAAAAAGGTCAGCAACTCTGGGAAACGGGGGGTGGGGTGGGATGCCGGAGGGATCTTTGCACCACGGCGCCGGGTATACTTAAGATGGCCCTGGGCACGCCCTCCCTCCAGATGTCAAGACATCTAAAGACAGCCCTGGATCAAGAGATTTTTAATGCTTGGTGTTTTAATTATGTTTTTAGATATGCTGTAAGCTACCCAGAGTAGCTGGGAAACGCAGCCAGATGGGCAGGGTATAATAATAATAATACAGTGGTACCTTGGTTCTCAAACTTAATCTGTTCCGGAAGTCTGCCAATTCCCCCTGGATAAACTTGCAGTTTATCACTTACTTTGACCAAACAACAATCAGGTTTTCTGTGGTTCAGTGGTAAAGAGTGTGTTTTTCAGGAGAAAGCTGGGGGGCAAATGCAAAAGTACTCGGACCCATGCTTTCTAGGCACGGGTCAAGCAGAGTGTGGACAAGCCCTTAATCTCTTCTGTGTCGCTCTGCAAACACCTCTGATTCTGCAGGATTGGAATTTTCTTCTTTTTTAGCTTCTTTTAAATTAATGGTTGAGCATCAGCTTCATACATTCTCACATTCTTCCTTTGTATAGACCACTGAAGGCCTGTTTGTACATTTAATTTCAAAATTGTAGGGTACTTCAAAACATAAAGGAGAAGAACCACTTCAGTGGTTTTTTAAAAATCACTATGCTCCTAAATTTAGTGTTTTTGCTATTTGTCAAAGATTTTTCTCTGAGGCCCAGACTGTATAACATTTTACTCTAATAATGACTTATTGCACTTCATTCTGATTTTCTAACATCTCTTAAATTGTAATAGTAAAGACTTAACTCAAGATACAAGCAGGAAAAAAAGATTCCAAATCTAATTTTATCCTGACTAGCTGGGGTGTTGCAGTTTGTGTTGGTGTCTTGGGGAAGGCAATACTTTGCCCTGGTGGCAGCGGTTGTGGGTGTGTGCATGAATGCAGATGCTCTTTTCCCTACAACTCTGTTAATCTTTGGGTCAAGTTCCATTTCTAAAAATAGCTTCTCACATTTTATGCAGGAATGTTTGCCTATGCAAAGTAAACACCTTCATGTAAGCCTCCTTTTAAGGCATAATGTTGACTTTCGAAATTTATTTAGCCTCTTTTTCTTAAGATAACTAAGGAAAACTAATTATAGCTTTTCCTTTTTTGAAATAGCATAATCCACCTTTAATTTCTTTCACTACAAGGAGTTGAATAATGGATGTGTTGCTTCAGGTAAAGAAGACACGTGCTCTAAAATTTTGCCAGTTAATCTATATAAAAAGAGAGTGGGCTACATTGTGATAGATAGTGCAGACTAGTGACAGGGAGAACTGAGAGGGCCCTGTTTCAAATCTTACCACTTCTGCCATGAACAGCT